>MU790816.1:0-30705 GCA_027886635.1 Lentinula boryana | reverse complement strand
CATCGTCAGACATGTTCTGGCTTTCGGTGATATTGACATGCGAACTTTGACTGCGAGAAGCCAGGTAAGTATCTCGAGTGGCTGCTTCAAACGTCGTTACGTTGGCTGGAATTCGATGTTGCAGACCTAAACCAACTCGAACCACGATCAAAAGCGGAGTGATGGTCTATTGTCATGTCAGTTGGTAATGCTCTGAGATTGACAAGTGTTTACATTTACCGCAAGTTGTACGACAGAGTCTATAGCTGCAACAGAAGCCACATTGCCGGATAGATATAGACTGACTGTGATCAACGTTGCAGTGGCAAAAATTCTACCAGACTCAACGATGGTGAGTATTATACCAATGTATGGGTGTTTGCTTCTCCTAATCCCCAACTCCTCGAGGGGGTGACCCGCACTCCATAGCCTGTATGCAATGCATAATGTAACACCAATGTTAAAGGAAAGATCCAAGGTCCAATTAGCTATGGCTCCGCGATGGACAAAGAGATCAAAGACTGAAATGTCGGGGAGCGCGCCACGACGGATGGTGTATATTCCAGCTGCAATATGACCTAACTCCATTGCAATCTATGGCCGTTGAGATTATTATTAAATGTTGCGCTGATGAATATTTGACCTGATATGCCTCACTGGAAGAATGACAACCATGCATCGGTTGCCATAAACACATACGCCAGATCTGTGCGAATATGAGCAAAATGTTATGTGCGATCATTGGAAGGTATACCAAAATTGCATCTTGTGGTACAAACCTGTAATTAAACTTCAATTTGACATAAATTGCCCACAAAAACTTAACGCACGTTTATTTAATTCATACAAGACCAATTTTGTAATTGATAGGCGATCCTGTATGGTCGCAAAATACAGGCTAGCATTGCCAGGAGGGCCCCAGATGAATGCTTCAAGAAGTTGGCGTAGGCAAACTGAGACATATGCCGTTGACAATGTAAACAAAAAAATCGAAGTCACGAGCAGGAATCTAAATCGATTGAACTGGCAAGCTTCTTAAAAGCTTACCCAGCCGACGACTTTCCTGCTTTGTACATCCTTGTCAGAACGAAAATTGCAGCGGCAAAGACCACAGTGCTATTTTTATTTCAATATCAGGGAGTATTTTGGTTAAATGGATGGGGATAACACAAACTTGACTCCTATGCATTCTCATGAGCACACTGTTTGCTAAACGAGAACTGGAACTACTTACCATAGAGGATGGTTTCAATCCATATTCCAGTCATCAATATATGGTCAAAGGGAGGGATTGGAGCATCGCCCATTGCCACTGCAGCCTGAAGAATCTGGGGATAGGGACACGGAGAAGGATACTCGTGCTATCGATGCCTATATACAACTCAGACTCATCAGGAAACCAACGAGCAAAGCTGTATCTCCATTGGTATTACATCTGTATCAAATCATCTGTCACACAATAATAACTTCACGAAACACGGTGACTTCGAAGCCTCTAGTGTTGGAGGAATCCATGAAGAGATGGCCTCCGTACTCAGCAGATAGAGGAAAGAGTCGGACTCAATTTAACCTGAGATTGTTTTGCGCAGGAAAGAAGACTGACTCGACAAGGAACCTAAACTTCATAGTCATGATAAAGAGTGACGCGGCAAGATGTATACGGCCGCCGGAGCAAGTGTAAGTATAGAGGACACGATATCATCAAAAGCAATGAGATCTTCCTGGGTCCTCGGAGCCAAATGTGAAATCATCGAGACTAGGGTTTCAACCTAGGGTCAGAGTAATCTTATTCATCATGATTCACTACTTCAGTCTCAGAGATCCAGCTCTCTGGCTCGTTCCAGGTAACTTGAGTCTCCAGAAAGAATTGAGTGTGGAAACCGTTGTGGGGTGGCCCATGAATGGAACATCATTAATATTAATTTTAAAGCCAGAAATAACCGCCTACTTTTTTTTCCGCATCGAACAAGCGACTCTTCTCTTGAACATGATTCTTCAAAAGTCCAGATCCACCCGCACTAGCATCCGGAGAGTAGATACCTCAATTGAATGTACCATTCCAGCTTAACAACGGCCAATCTTCTGGCGTTCATCCTGAGGCTGAGTGGTCACCCGAATGGAATCTAAATCCATAGGAATGCCAGCTGTAGGAAGGGAATATCAAACGCAAGACAAGATGTGGCCGAATTACTTTGTCTCCCTTGTGTACTCACAGTTTTCTGAAGCCAAGCTGAAGAACCAAATCATGAGCCTGAAAATAATAGTAGAAGAAGGAAAAGACTCCCACTCACCGAAACCCAGAGGATTTCCCGAATTATCATCCTCATTGTAATGAAAGGCCCCTCTGAATTCATGCACAGCATTAAACACCATGGTGTCGATATCTGTCGGAAAACCGGGGAGAGAGACATCATCTATACCCGTAAAGCTGTGTACAGAGGGATCGAATTGACCAGTAATGTTGATTCTGTGAGGTAATCAACTCGAATGATCACTCATACTATACCGATAAGGTTCATCAGTTCAAGGAAAGGTTGTATATTATCCCAAGACCATCCATCATCCCCAGTGACTGCCGCAAAACGATTATGATTATCCGCAGATCCACGAGTGTAAAACATTCCATTTTGAGAACAAATCAAGGTGCGAATTCAGAAAATATAATCAGTGCGACGAAAAGGACGAGGATATACTCACTGACGTAACTACGCCCACAGAGGATGAAGCCTCTCAGGATGGGGATAGTGCAGTTGTTCAAACCTTTCTGAACAGTCGATGTATAATTTCAATCATACTGGGGCTTAATATTGAAAAAGGGAACATCCATTTCAAACGCATCGATGTTACTGCAAATGATTATTAGTATTCTCATGAGATCAGAGGACACGCTTGACATAGAAGCTCGCGAAGGGGAAATGATTTAAGGAAATTCAAGTGCCATAAGGCTCAAGGGCGTCCGGGATGAGAAACAAAAAGATCATAGGCTCGGAAGGAAAAGATCATAGAAAAGGCACCATGAATGTACGACTCGGAGTAAATTGGGAGACGTACGTTCCACCAGCTTTGAGTACAAGCACAGATGTCTGTTAGTTCTCTGTAGGCCTATTCACAAAGACGTTTCCTGCGGTTGCCCCTGATTCAAAGGTCAATTCTAGTACCCGCACTTGCCTAAAATGAAAAAGAAAAAATAAGAGCAGGGACACACCTCCTACAATAATAAGATCATAATCCTTCGAGGGAAGTTTACTGAAGCTGATTTATAGAGTGGCCGAACAAAATCCGAAGGTTGAGAAGCGCCAATATGAGGATTCACGCGGATAGTGCAGCTTTAAAGAGAGTCGGATTCTGAGAGATTGCTTGAAAGCGAAAAAGTTTTGACCGCTGTGGTCATAAGGGCATCAACAGCCTCTTATTGATTTTCTGAACACCTTCAGACTGTTTTTAGCGGCAAATTGATTATCCATTGGTTTCAAATATGCTTGTGAGTTTAACGACGGGGTTTGCACAGGGACCTAGCAGAACATCAGGGTTAGCATTTAATAGGAAGTAAAGAGTTCCTGGGCTCACGATGGTCCAAATCTCTCGTGACAACGCCTTTTTCCCGACGTCGAAGATGGAAAAATTCGGTATATATTGTGTACAACACAGTTTACTGTATCCGCATTGAGAACTGTGTGAAAACCGATCGTTCAGACGGGGAAACTTGAGAAATACCACCAGACCTCTCAGATTTCTGTTGTTCGTCGCAGGGTTCAGTTGGTGGGAGCTTTTCCGTTTGTGGATTCTTCTATCCAAGGACAAGAGTAGCATGTTGTAGCCAACGATAGTCAAGCACTCGATATTTTGAAGCTGCAGTACTTCACTCGTGGGAAATTGCCGTGATTGCCATCGATGCCTATGGATTAAAATCTGAGGCTGACTTCCACCGTCGGCGCCCGCCGCGACTACCGTCGCTTTCCCAAACGTGGTAGCGTATATATAAAGTACCAAAGGCTGGACCTTACGATTGCTGGTCTGTTGCCAACTATAACCTTGTCTTTGCTGGTCAAAGAAGAGGTAAGGAGTACGGCGTTGACAGTTTCGGCTATAAACCCACTGACGTTTTTTCTTCCTATTTTCTCTGTGCTTCATTTCTTCGCAGCCTCCGACACTCCAAAAAGAACACCAACGTATAATCACCACACATGCACTACACGCTGTCTGTCTTTACCGCCTTTGGCACCTATACCCTCTTTATTCTGTACTTCGTTTCCACTGTATGGAACCCCATGGCTAAACCTCTGTTTGTTACGAGGGCAGTGACAGTGAGTGCTAAGCCATAGCTGTATTCAGAATTTGTAACGACCGACTAGGCAACTCCAACTCTCTCTCAATCTGGGACAACTTTGCACAACTTGGTATCCCGGAGCGATAGAGTGACTGCAAAAGTCACATATACAGATTCTTCATCCAAATTGAACGACAAGGACACGGAGCAGACGAAAGCTCAGGTCCAGCAGCTTTTGGATCTTGTTACAGCCCACAAGGTGGAAATCGATGATGGAAAAACTGTACCGGGGGTGCGACGCGAATTCAAAGTCATTTTTGAGGGTTGGTCACAGGCGAAAGGAGCATTACGTGGAAAACTAGGCGTACCAGACATGATGGGCTTGACAGCATCGTTGAGCACAGATTCGGGAGTGTTATTCTACAAGATTGTGAACGGCATACCGAGTGTGGTCAGTGATGCATAGTATTTTCCTTGAACAATATTTGACCTTTTCTGAATCATAGGTTCCTGATCATTGAGATGGTGTCATGGTCAAGGTCGGGGTTTTCAAGGAAAGTTGGAGTATAATTCCGATGATGTAAGCTGCAATAGGCTCTATTCTAAGTAAGGACGGCTTTGTTTTCGAACCACCATCCTGACTATATATGCATTTCTGCTGCTGCAGTGAATGCACATCTGAAGCAGGATGTTAATCAAATATATCTGATTTGCGGTGTGCAGATGTTCCGGGTGATGCCCAAAAATATTTGCGTCTTGAAGCTTGAAGCACCACCATATATTCCAAACACTGCATGTCGTGTTGACACCTACGACCCGGAAACGATTGAGTGCTGTTACCGGGGTGTCGAATCGCCAAGTTGTGTCTCCGTAATTGACAGATCCTCGATATTCGACGGTGAACTCGGATTCTGTGTTTATAGGCTAAGTGAGCTAGGTCTACAGACTGTAAGACATTTGCTGCTATCTCACGCGAGTAGCTCCTATAAGTGATATTGAGCTCCCAATTCGTTAGTTATACCGCTGCTCTTCTCATGAGGAAGAATCGGCAACGCCTTCAACTATTTGGTACTCAAGTTTTTTTTCTGATCTCTGTGATGGACAGTTCTGATTCTCTTCCCCTTTTTCTCTTCTATCTAGGGCATGATTCTGAACTAGAACACTCACTTTGATCAGAGATTCTTCGATGGATTTAGGGTTTGATCTTTCTCAGCGGGCTTTGAGTTTGTCGAGTTCAACGAACATTGAAGATAGAAGACACATCACCACCTACAATACCAAAAGTAGTCCTGGCCGCATGTTTTTGTAGGCGTTTTGTGTTCTTGCGCTGTATCTCGGGTGCAGAAAGTGCCAGTGTGCCAGTCATGCTCGGCGACTCTGGAAAAACCCGGCAAGGGTAATAAGATTCCATCCTTCGCTCCTCAGACCATCGCCTTCACGGTGTCCGATGTAATTTCTGCATGGTAGGCTCTATCGAGTAGTAGTGAATTGACGCAGGCCTTCACGCTCTTGTCTCCACCGGAAGCTACTCGACTGAGTAAGTTTCTATGCTACCAAAGTTCATTTCTAGACTGAGAAATCCCCATCTCTACTCATAGCAAATTCGGTGTAGCGTGTCCTCCGATTGTTCCCACTAGTAGAACCGCATCATGCGTGAGTGTTTTGTGGTTTGTTTGGCTCCCAATCGACGCTATCCTTTCTCCGGCTAAATGACGCTGGTTAAACCTGCTGGACGCGCAAGCTATCGACTGGTATGGGAACTTTGAAACGAACCTGGATCTGTTTGCTGATTGTCGCAATAGAAATAGAAACTTTTTCCTAGTTCTTCCTCGTTTTTTTTTCCTAACCAGAGTGGAAGACACTCACGCTCTGCACTGCAGTCCCTTCGGGGCCGTCTTTCATAAGTCGGAAAGACGTTTTCATTACTCCCTCGCTTTATACTTATTCATTCACTCTCATTAGCTAACACTTAGGCCCCTAATCGGGAACCCAGGTAGGAATGGGGTAGGGCTAGGTAGGGTTGGTGGCAAGTATCTCGGAATGTGAGTATAAAAGTTGTTGGCTGTATCCTCCAATGCTCATCAAGTCCTTGTATTTGCGGTTTGCTTATCCTTACAGACCCTAGAGTCCTTATCCATGAAACTCACCATTCGCCTACAGAACCGTGTTCGCTAAAGCCTTCCTCGTTTCGTTCATCACATTCTCTATGCTCGCTTCTGCTTCTGCTTTGCAGTCACAGCAAGCACGAGTTCCCATTGTCTTGCCTAAACACTCAACGCTCAGTAAGTCAGATGGGACGTTTGACCTTGACAAGGCCATAGCTCAGACTGTGGCGACACAAAACAAGCACCGTCAGAACCTGATCAATCTACAAAATAATACCGGGAGCTTACCTCAGGTTCGTGTAATGCTCTAGAGTTTAGATGGGAAATTGATAGTGGTGTTTAGGGTTAAATTAAGCCTCTCGCTTTACTCCCCTCGAACATCTAGGCCAGTTTGGATAAACGCCAGGCTGAAGCGTTGACTGACGAGGAAGATGACGAGGAGTGGGCTGGTAAGCTTCATACCTCTCTTGTCGTCAAAGTCATGTCTAACTCTTTCTCAGGAACGGTATCCATTGGGACCCGCAGATACTACATGCAGTGCAACTTTCCTTATTGTGGGCAAGTTTTCTTGTCGCATGGCGTTAAGAGGTATCTGTACATGATACCCGATGTATTGAGATATACATTGGTGTATGTCACTGTGAGTACTTATCATAAGCGTTGTTCTATGTCTATCGGATTGTCTTTGAACAATGCGCGACAACCATCTACGATGAACCAAGTTTCCATCCTTCTTCAGATTCCGAACGCCGTCCCTCAATTGATCGCCTCTTAGGACACGGAGCTTTTTGCGCAGCTAGATTTTTCAATCTCTTGAGATCCCATTTGCCAAATCCGAGTTGAGATCATGACTGGCTATCCCACTCAACCAAACTCTTATGTTGCACGGTATGGAACATGTTATTCGCTGTATTGATATTGCATCTGTACTACCACATCTATTATTGAATGTATGAACGATTGGAGCATGCTCTACTTAGATAAAATGCTTTCACAGACGATACACCAAGATTCCGGGATTGAATTGCTTGTGTTCTGTTCCGTTAAACATTCTCATTTGAAAGAGACTGCTATTGACTTCACCAAGCCTATTCGCCAGAAATTTAGCAAGACCGGAATGAGGCATTAATATCATACTCGTAGGCAAGGAAGATGGGAGAGAAAGCCGAGAAAAGGGGCATTCCAGCAAGCAAATTGAGATAGTGGACCACATCGAATTGTGAAGTCATGATATGCGGCAAATACTTATGTAAGCCAAGAATACGATTCTGATAATACATTCATTCAACATTGGATCCAACACGTTTCGTCGTCACCGAATCCGCGCATCCTAACAATTAATCATGAATTGACGCTGATTGTACCATCGATGAGGTACAGTACGCCATTCGAGGCCTATAAAATAACAGGTTTGTGAGTAATGCTCGAGAGACCTTATAACGAACCTGCTTCATGCTCAGAATGCGGATGCCATCATCAATCGTGACTCTTTGCCAGTCCTCATTGCCTTGCCCGTCACCAGATGATGAAGTGAGCGAAACAGATTTACCCTGTAGGAGGGTGTCGTATGTTGTCGTAGGAGCTGGGTAAGTCAAAGGAGAGTTCTGGATAGAGAAGATAGTCAAAAGATGATAAGACGAAGCAGGAGACAGAAAGATATGGTTTAAAACGGAGAAGGTAGGATATCCGTCGACGCCAGACGGAGACATTATCGCAAGTGAGAGAAAAGTGGATGCGATGATCTTTGTGTAACGTTGTCGATCTCAAGAAGAAAAGCGTACGGGAATGATATGGGCTTCAACCCATCTCTGGACATTGTCCTTCGATTTTTTATAAAACTCCTCTTCCGAAATCGTGATGTCCTCGTCATTGTCTTTGGGCGAAGGTCCTTGATGTCTACACAATACATTGATGCAGGTCAGTGTTTGAGCTCTGAAGCTTACAGGTGGTGAATAATTAAAACGAACTTACGGTTTCCTCGCAAGCGCCATAACAGCCTTATTCGTAGGTACAAGAAGCGATAACCCGTTCCTGGCACGTCCTGGTGTCTCCGCAAAGCTCGCTGGCTCGCTAAGAAACTCACTCAGAGCTAACTCCCGGGCATAAGAGTAGAATATCGATGCGGAAGATTCGATAGTAAGTAGATCGGCTAGCGAAGGCATGTTATTGTTGTTGGTAATTGGCTTATGAAATGGTTTTTGATCTGCGATAGCTGAGAGGAAATATGGGGCCAGAGAGAGGATGATGGAGAAAGAAAGAAACTGCATTTGTTGTGGAGTAGAGGTCAATGTCGATGTCGATTCAAGACGGGCTTTCAGAACACTGCCACTGGTTCAAACCGGGCCGGCTGGATTAGGCCGGATCCCTCCAGACCGCTAAGTTGGGCAAAATCCAAACTGATAACACTTTATGCAAAGCGCTGCCTGGGACTCAATGTCTTCATAGAATTTATCGTACTACGACCCATTCTCTAAGGAATAACCCAGAAGTTACTCAATTAACGCAGTACGCATCTCAGTATAGTGGCACGCACGTCAAGGCCGGCCAAGCTCCATCCCGGCAGATGCCATCCGTTCATTGTTAGCCCTCATACCATGTTAACAGAAAGCAATAGAACACCGACTCGGAGTAGCCCTCGCAACTGAGAGAAGTGTCAGGATTGAATAATTCGAAAGTTTTTCCGGAAGGCCTCGCCTGTGCTTATTACACTGCCAAAGAGAGGCTCGCGTACCTTGACTTTTTCACGACCCTTTCTTTCTCTTTTTCGCATGGAAGGAAGTATTACGCGGTAATGGTACTTGGTCTCAGCTGTGCTGAACCTTGGAATGCCATCCTTTGGTGATTCTTCCAGCTCTTGCCCTTTGGCGCAGAAGTGCAAGGTATCAGGCATAACGGGTTGTGCGAGCATACCTGGAGAACAATCACCTTGATCCTGACTTCGTTGCCTAGCTATAAGCCAAAGCCGACGCATCATGTAACCCGAACCTTCAAACTATGCGGTATTCTCTGACCATATGAGTAACGGCAATCAGAGCCTGAAGTTTTCAGATATAAACAAGATGGTTGCTAGTTTTACTGCACGCGCTGGTCGCTCTTTCACTTCTGTTTCGCTCCTCTGTCACCTTCTATTTACCCTCTATTACCCACTGAAATCACACCTTCCGGGAAAATCGACAACGCTTTGTACCTAAAAAAAATGTTACCCTCTCGGAATTCCTCCTACTCCATTGCGATGTCCCTCCTATGGTCTCTTTGGATGATCTCTACCGCTCAGGCCGTTCCTTTTCCCGTGAATGCGATCCAGCCAGGAATGATGACAGACGGGAACAACGTGAGCATTTTATGTTCCACCCTCTGATTATTATTTTTCTCCTCTCCGTCTACTTACTTCCAGGATCATCTGGATGCATACGCAGTCTGGGATGATTCAAGTGCACTAGTTGCTCGAGGCAAAAATCCCTCCAAAGTCAAAGGCGATTCAAGTTCGGGATCAACCTCATCCAAAAAAGCTGTCTTTTATTACTTCGATTGTGAATCAGATGAATTTCTTAATAAAGCGAACCGGAAATCACGTTACCTTCATAAAGGCAAGTCATCGCTTGAGGGACACACTATTATAGAGTTGATACACTTACAATGGCATCTTATGCAGCTGCATGGTTTCTGGAATCAGACCCAGGGCAATCCAGTACGGTTCGACCTCGATGTTCAGACAAATACAGATTAACAAGTGAGCCAAACCATCTCTGATGCGCGCTTATGAACCAAGGATTTCACAGACTTTCACAGAATTGGAGCTTTCGTATCGAGGTCTCAAGTAGGTCTTTATCTCGAACTCCCTTCGTATCGAGCTTTTATGTGGTCGCTAGTGTGTTGAATTTGAATACCGAATCAAATGGCCCGGAAGTCCGTAGTCCTTTTTTTCCTTCATCCATGAAATGAAGTCGTTGAGACTGGTACATGTACAGGTCCTTTCAAAGAGTCGTGATATAGATGTGAACACTCGTTCTCATCGTGGTTTAAGCAAAGACTTGAACAGATTGAAACAGAGGCTCGACACATATGATGTTATCATATTGTATGTGCTCTCCAATTTATGTCTAGTGCATTGATCCCCATTTCAGATAGTACTCCGCCCTCCTCTCAAACCTATGCCGCACTAATGAATAGTAAAGGTGCGCCACTTGACCTATTTCTGAATGATATTGGGCTAAATTTATCGCCCTCCTCTCAGCTACCAAAGCGGCAGGTCAGCATTATGTTCTCCATGTTACCTCAGATGATGCAGAAGATGCATGGAAAGAAATGCAAATAGAAGAGGGACAGGTAATAGAGGCAACCCATGGGACAGGCGACTGGACTGATGAAGAAGGGGACGATGGATCCAGCCATGACAATATACCGACTTGACCTATTAACGTTGCACCTGTTAATCGTCTGAACACTACTGTAGCGGGGGATTTTAAGGTGGTTAAATTGGAGATAAATAAGGGAACTATGAACCGTTGCTCAAATTCTAAACGAGAACGTTGGATTCGAATTCTTGAAGTATGTAATATAAAAGATTATACATTGATCCCTGTCGAGATAAGATTAAGCACACAAGAGCAAGATGATTCAGATCACTCTAGCTTTCCTTCTTGCAGAAAGCTTTGTTCGATATGATCATCACTAGAACTGCTACCAGGTGTCGTCGCAGATGTAACATTGAGATCATCTCCTTCAACGAACCTGATAGTTGAGAGATGAGAGGGACTCATTTTGTTTTCATTGGGCATTCTCGACTTTGCTACCACATCAAGATTTGACGTTGGTCCAAGGCTGAGATGGAAAGATTCCACCAATGATGCCCTTTCCAGATTGACGAGAATGATTACGGCCATTGGATACATAGGCTATATGATAAAGCACGTACGCAGGTATACGATCAGTCTCTGTGAAAGAACGTATAGACTGATCGAAATGGGACTTACCACTAGCTCTGCGAATACGGAGTTGAACATCAAATACGCAGCAATCTCATTCTGAGTAGGGATGGTGAAGTCTTCGAGAGTGAGAAAAATAGCGTAAAGTAACTGGTATTTTTTTGATATAGTCAGAGCTCGATATGAACAAGACTTGGTACGAAAACTGAACAGACCTGCAAGATTCCGAGAACTGTACCAGACTCAACCAGTAATAACATAAGGCGTTCGACGTGCGATCTTTGTTTTCCATTATATAAGGGCTTCACAGTTTTGTGGTGCTCCCTAGAGAGCGAGTTGGGTAAATAAATCGCCAGTCATGGGTGGTAAACTGAATACTTGCCACAACTTCACCCCTATAAATGTTGTCGCAACAAGATTCGTAACTAGCGAAGTCCAAATCGATGTCACACTGATTGCAAGAACAGCTGTTTGTTGATTGTCAGATAATGCAGCTACATCGCAAGCACTTGTGATGATGAGCATTGCTAGAAAGAGACATCTTTGAGTACAAATTTGACTCGTAGAGTTAGAAAAGATGGATTATTGAAGACCCCCACCTCCGTTGAAGGCCATCAGAGCCACCAAAATCCATTGTACAATTCTGTGACCTGTATATATTGCCCATGCTCTCCAAATGACTGTCGCGTCTCCGATGAGAAGCTAGATCACATTTCAATGTCTTCATCTCAGCTTTGTGAGGCACGGTAGACGAAACTCACATTCAAATTCGACGCCCAGATACTCATCCGGCTCCACGGTTCTGCTTTTGCATTTGCTATATCTGCTTGCGCTTGGAGGCCCGCTGCTAGTGGGGCAAAGACATATTTTGTTCGAACAAGTTCGATCCCGACACTGATGATGTATCCCCAGGTGTTGATTCCCAAGGTGAGAAGGGTGACGATGAGTAAATATTGACGCGGGCGGGTGCTTGGGATACCGCTCTTCCTAATGAAGATACGTATTTAACATCAACACATGAAGGAGAGGATGGGTAGGGGACATACAGGAGTAGAACTAATGCTACGAAAGCAAGGAGAAGGTAAAATCCTGTCGGCCGTAAGAAATGAAATGATGAAAAAGATTAATTCTCGATTTCGGACTGACCATACATGGTACAGATCAAGGCCAGCTGCGCGTAATTCCAATACAGCGTCACACCAATCGACGCAAGCAGCGCGGATTCTTCTGGAGTCATTTGGTGATAGGAAGACGATGATAATAGAAGAAAGGAACGAAGCTAGGCTGCGTAAAATTATGTTTAAATAATCATCGCCGTTGCGTGTTGTGAGGAGTCAGGACCGGGATTAAGTTATGTATTGGATCTTCGAGTTTGAGGGAGCGGGGTCGACAGAGAAATGGACTTACTTCAGGCATCTCCGGCGAATTCGGAGGATGCTATCAGCTGCAAAGAAGACAGAAACAGCGCTCCGCTTGTAGATGCTCCGCTTGTAGATTCATATCACGCCTGTGAATAATCGCACAGTTGACTGGCCAACTGTGAGTGCAAAGTGGGATAGTTTGGAACCCGGGTATTTTGAAGGCGGTCCACAGAGCAGGGAAGGAAGGGAACCACCTACCCGAAAACAAATAGAAAACTATTAATCATTGTTTTGTTGCCTGGTTGTAGACGATAGTATTAAGTATTTAAATAAATACAACAATAAGCTGTTCAGTCTCCGGATCCGGAGAAAGGCTGGGAAAGAATGTCAGACGAACTCGCTTTTGAGAAATCAAGAATGGAGATTCAAGTGGACGAAAATCAGGAACATACCAGCAAGATCAGGCCAGATCCAGAACAGCTCACTATCGAAGTCAATGGTGTGACAGTCGAAACGCCCTGTTACCATGCTGCGTATGTTAGCCATTAGGACGGAAAACTGAACTAGCATGACTCTGGATACCTGAGTTCATCTCTAGCTGCTGAGAGAGTTTCAAAACTAGAATGTGAAACTTACCACAGTCGGAACACAATGTCAATTTCAGGTGAAAATCTTTTCAGACAAACTCGTATCCAGTTCCTGAGTGTGTCATGAAGTTCATCTTTGCCCTCTCCTGCTCTTCCACAGATGATCCTATACTCAGCTTTCTCTTTGTCCCTAGGTAGATGAATTTGTAAGATGTTGTCAAGAATAGAGGCCCGATGCGAGTTTCAAAAGGTAGGGTCTAGTTATTCTAGGAGCAAGCAGCTAGACTTTGCGATTACATTGGCGAGGAACATTTTAGGCTCAAAGTGATTTATGTGCGAAGCCTTTCAAAAGGACTTGAGTCTATCTTTTATACTAAGAAGAACATCGAAATGAGGCATAGCAGAGGTAGAGTGACACAATGGACGATGACATGAAGCTCAAGAGAAGCAGAAAATTTCAGTCCATACACACCGAAGGCAGAATGTGCAATGGCTGAGATTTCCAACATTCACTACGGCGTAAACCCGGGTGTCCTGCAAGATATGTTCCTCAGAGTGTCGTTTGAACCAGAGGGAGTTTGGGCAGCTGCGATGTTGACGCCTTGGCCATCCCAGAGATAGCGAACGTTAGGTCCAGGTATAATGCGCACAAAACGACCTGGACTTGTTTGGACATGTCGGACTTCGATGAAGGTGTCAAATAGGAGTGAAGAGCGACGCGTTCGGCAGTGCCTTCCCACTATCGATGGAGCCTGTATGGCAACTGAGATCTCCATGTTTGTTAACGCATAGACCGAATTCTAGACAAAAAATGAACAAGGGAAAACAACATGAAAGAGTCAGACGCACCTCATGTTACACAGCAGAAATTCCTCATCCATTGACCTGAATATCCCCAACGGTCGAAAGCTCCCCCATCTCCTCGCCAGCAGTGCATGTCGAGGTTCTCCCCGCCGCGGGATGGTCACGCTTTGAAGGCTACATAAAAAGATCTGGGACTAACAAAGAAAGGTGCGTTTCACTCCATCGTAAACGTCAAATCGCGAACCCATAAGACCCTACGGAGCCTTCGCTCATTCAATTATCCTTCAACGACATAGAAGATACCGTCCGGCTGGAGCGATGAAAGCATTGGTGATGAGAGACGAAGACAAGCCACGATAACTTACCCACTCCTTTTTCTTGTGTATGGCCGACCGTTCATTCATGCAATGTTCCAACGCTGAAGAAGCATACGTCCTTGTTTCTACTCAGCTTTTACGGTGCTTGTGACAAATGAGAGCTTGATGTATAAGAGTTTCGATGTGATATCCAAAGAGGGACTTTACAAATGCATTCGACTCGAGAAGTTCGTAGTAAGAATTCTCCAGCCTTGCAACTGAGATTTAGGGTGCGGCGCATTGCTGCACAGTCAATATTACTCGAAGATACAACAGTTCAAACAGACCAGGGAACTTACATCTTGAATCATGTCGAAACTCAATCCATACCCGCACACTCAATTGCCACTAGTCCCCTCCCATCCGGCGTATTAAACGGCAGCAAATATGTAACCTTGCCCGCGAACGCATTCTGGTGACTCGGTCCTAAGTCTTCTCTTGCCGCACTGCGATCTGCAAGATCATTCCCACCAAGTCCCATACTAGATACCAGGAATGTGTCCAAACTCAACGTCACAATCTCAAACCTTAAGTACTCTCTTACACCACATTCCTTAACCCAACAGCTTCCTCGAGTTGAGAGGTAAGGTGAGGACGTGTAAGTTGTGTTGTGTTGTTCACCGCCGTGCAGGTTACGAAGAAGACACCTCGTTGAGTAAGTGGATCAGTGAAATTGACGAGGGTGAGAGGTATTGGACCGCGGCTGACAATATTCGGTTATTCCATCTTTATCGCGAGTTTTGGTCACCAAGAATTCGTAAGGAAAGCTAGGATAGGGGAGGGACTAAAACTGACGACTCACGATAATTATCGAATAGCAAGACGAACAATTCGCCCCATTCCACTATCCGGCTGATGCAGCAAACTTCCCGTATGTATGAGTGGGCAATTATATCTAAAGGATCCATGTCCTGCAATCGAGGTTACTCATTGGCTCTAAGCAAGAAGAAGGGAGATTACTATCATACCTCCATTAACTCCACATTCTGCTTCGCGCTAACCATACCAGGGCTCTGTATCCTTACCAATAGCCTTGATGACTTCCGATACCTGGGGTATCTCTACCCAGTCTTTATATCAAAGACGGTGGGCGTCTGGGTGCCAGACATATTGCTGTTGCAGAGAGAATGTATATTTAGAAAAGCTATACACATGAACGGCTTGAAAGCAGGATTATTATTCGCCATCTCATTGTTGATTCTATCGAGGATTTATTCCATATGTGCTTCGCAGGAATTGAGTGCCGCGTGAAACACACTGAGAGATACCTGCTGAATGCAAGGGGAAGCAATAAACATTAGACCAATACTCAAAAATAAACTGATATACACGAATCCGTTCAACCGAAGAAACCAGACACTGACTGGATGACAGAAAACCTTTCCACCAACCTCTGATGATGGGCACGTAACTCGGCGCGATTGTGAAAGACGTCACTTAGGGTCGAGACATAGGAGTTTGGTTCTCGCAAAGGACGTATGTAAATCTGTACGACAAGAGAGTTTAAACTGATGAAACGTCCATTTGTGCCAAATGAAAGCCCAATTCACGATATACAATCGATAGCGATGCCATTGTCTTTGTACGTATGCCACGACAGGGTTACCGAGCACGTCGTCGGCCATCCTGCTTTGTGCAAATTCTGCAACTAGTCTCGAGTAAGGCGCAATCCTTGAATGTAACTTTGAATATCACTCAGAAGATGGGAGATACGGTCGAGCGCATGGTCTAGACTTTCCGGTAGAGCCCGGTCCGATTCTGGATGCTTACCAAGCCTAAAACGTAAATCGACTGAACGGCAGAGTTGGTGTGTTTGTATTTCTACCAAGTACCGACCGTCCGTTTATCGCTACTGACCGGTGGCTCCAAAGGCTCCACTCTGGCAACAGTCAGCAGAAATCAACTGCCGACCACGTTTCTTTACTCTTCTTTCCCTGCTCTTTTTCTTAATTTGAACTTCCTCCATTTCCCCAACCACACCTCAACGTCTCTGATTGTACGCTACCGACAACAGCTAGGAACTCCTTGGAAGGATTCCTGACTGTACAACTTGGGCGGACATCAACCACCACAGAGTATACGGCACAGAAAGCCCATTGGGATCACAGGGTTTCCCATAAGCCTACAGGAGCGATTAGCTTGGATAGAACAAGATATCGATCCTTCCGCTGGCAAATTCATTCAAACTTCTCTTGTTCGACTGTTCGTTCTACAGGTGAGTCCTTTTCTTTAGACTTTGGGGCTGCCTCGTTGTTTTGTTGTTGCTTCTTTTCGGGAGCTCTTGTGTCATTCGCAGAGATTAATTGGGCTGGAACGACAACGCTCTGGAGCTTGTTTGGCATTCTCCTTGGTCCGAATCTTCAATTTCTCCGGTCGCTCCTGTTCATCATTCACTTCTACCACAATATGGGATGTTAATCATTTCTCTTTCGTTAAGATCTTCTAGCCTACCTAAATCACAATGACGGCTGAAACCTCATTCATCGACTATACACCATTCCTCACACATCTCGATGTCCTGCTCAGTATCTATGAGAAGCCGATTCCGGCCAAGCAGCGCCAAATTCATGCTCACGGCCATGTGTTGCCTCCAAACGTACAGTCCATAACATCCGCGCCGGTGAACACTGACGAACAATCGTCAATGTCTGCTCAGGATGCCACTCAGTCATCAGAATCGGTCAAGCGTACAAACTCAGCTTCATTACCTCCTTCAAATCTATCTTCTACAGGAGCCCCGTCGGCTCCAAACGGGACGATGCTCGCTCTATCGTCCCCTCAAACCACTCAAACACTTCCACCGACCGCATCTATTCCTCTTCCTCCATATAACGGTCCCTCAGACTGGCGTACTGACTCCATCTTGCGCAGTCTCAGCATTATCGTCGACCGTATGCACAAAGCCGAACTCCTGACCGCCAATTCCAAGCTACCCTCGCAAGCAGTAGGTGTATTTGGAAGTGCTGCAACGATCAACGGGACAAACGGCATGAACCACAATAAGCTCAATGATGAGAATCCTGGCAGTGTGCTTGATCTTAGTTCCCCAAAGGTCACTCCAGCCACATCAGCTCCAGCGCTCAACGCTTATGGGAGACGTTCTCCGTCTCCTTCCACGATTTCGAACTTTAGTGCAACAGTTGCTGCAACCAATGGAACGACAGTCGTGTTGAGCTCGGGCTCGTTGTCTGCGCGAAGGGCAGCACAGGGTCTCGCTACTCCCGGACGACATACTGCTTCGTCCTCATTCTCCTCGAACACTTCTCTACCGTCATCGGCTGCAGGTCGTGCAGGGAGACAGCCCGCCGCCGCTGCTGCTGGTAAGATGAACAGCCCCAGTTCTGGAGCTAATCGTACAGCGATCGCAGGTGGTATAGCCGCAGTTAGTCGGACGACTTCACCGCAGACTATCGCTTCGCCATTTTCGCCTATCATTCTAGGTGAACATGGCGAAAAGCAGGTTCCTGCTTTTGTTCAGGTTCAGTCAAATAATTCTCCTTCGAATCCTTCTACTTTCAAGTCCGGTAAGTTTTTCTCCCTCTTTCACTTCGTTTGTCGTCGTTACTGTTTACTACTTCTACACAACTTTCCTATTTTTATAAAAAATTCTATTTCGATTCCGTAGCTTGCAATGTTGTTGACTTCTTTTCTCTGCATGTCTAACATTTACGCGAGTCTGGTGCTCACCTGCTTCAGATAACACAGCTGTCCGCTCCTCCAACTCGTTCAAGGTTGTCTCCCGCTCGACTTCAGTCCACTCGAGCGACACGGAAGGCTCAGATGCCACCTTCGAAACAGCTTATGACAACGTCCAGCCTGCTCACTCTGTGCACTTCACTGGACCCGACCCAGATGACACATCCCAGGCCTGGTCTGATCCATCCACATCAACTGTCAACGGACATGGAGACGAGCCAGACATCGTTATCGATGGTCTCAACGGCATTTCTCCGTACGGAGAGGCAGGTCAATTCGAAGATTACGCGCAGTACACACAGTGGTATTCGTCGACGCACCACCACGATCCAGTTGCAGGTGGAAAGGGCAATATGAAGAGCGTTAATGGTCGCAAGTCAACAGACTTAGAGGAGGTAGATGATGAGACGGAGAACAATGAAGAGGAAAAAATCACATCTGCCCAACCTCCCCTGAAAACTGAGCTCGAATACCTCAAATCACTCCCTCCTTCTGAACGGGAAGCGTGGTTCTCCCGTCTCTCCCGGTTGCGCACACCTTTCATCCCACGCATCAAGCAGGTCACAAACACGTTTACGCCAAGCGCAGTAGAAGATGACCGGGACGACCAAGAAGGAGATGATTGGCACAGTTGGCATAGCTGCAGGAGATGTGGCAGTAGGTTTGTCGGTGCGTTGGGTGCCTATGTCCATCCATATATGTACGGCGCGTACGGAGGGTTAAAGACTCCCAAGTACTGGGAATACCCTTCCTACCTCCCGTCATCGATTAACTACCAATCGTACCCACCACCGTGGACTGTATGGTCAAGCTACCCGAGGGACCAAGCGTCTACAACGTTTACGCAACAGCAACAAGCGCAGGCGAAATGGCATTCAGCGAACTACCAGCTACCGGCTTCTCAGTTGCGTGAGTGGCCTAGACTTAGTGCATCGGACGAATCGCCGTCTGTTGTTGCATCCGGTGGTCCTTTAGCGATTGCGGCTCAGGAAAGTGGGCTGAGTGCGATTGAGGAATTGCGGTTGCTGAAGCAGCAGGTGGGTTGGAGTTCTTTATGAAATCATGTTTTACGGATTTACTACTTTACGGGTCAAGGCTAACACAATTTTTTTTTGCTTCATCTAGGTCCAAGATGTAGCTCGTGTGTGTAAAGCAGTCGCAGACGGTGACCTTTCGCAAAAGATTACTGTACCCGTTCAGGGTACGGTTATGGTAACTCTGAAGGATGTTATCAATACCATGGTCGATAAGTTAGGTCTGTGATTTTCATATCTGTTATTCTCTATGCATTTAATTGATTTCGTACTAGGTCTATTTGCTTCAGAAGTAACGCGTGTATCTCAAGAAGTCGGGATGGAGGGTAAGCTCGGTGGTCAAGCGCTCGTGTTAGATGTTGAAGGGACATGGAGAGAGCTCACTGCGGTCGTGAATAAATTAGCGGCAAATTTGACAAATCAGGTATATTTATAAAGAGAGGACTGATAATATTTTCTGATGTGCTGCCCTGTAGGTACGGTCCATCGCAAAAGTAACCAAGGCTGTTGCTCTCGGAGATCTCAGCAAGCAGATTGAGGTGGATGCCAGTGGAGAAATCTTGGATTTAAAGGTATGTATATATATATACCAATCCCTTTCCCATATGAAACCTCTATATCTCTTTCCTTCGTATAGAACACTGTAAACGGAATGGTCGTCCGACTCCGTGCTTTGGCCGCCGAAGTCACTCGAGTTACATTGGAAGTCGGTTCGCAAGGAAAGCTTGGTGGTCAGGCAACAGTACCAGATGTAGAAGGTGTTTGGTTCGAGTTGGTCAGAAATGTCAATAGGATGTGTGCCAGTCTGACGGATCAGGTGCGGTTTTCTACCCAATTCTTCTTCTCCTCCTCTCCAGTACCATATAGCTTTTCACACATCTCAGCATCTACGCCGTTCCCTAACTTCCCTTCTAATTATCGATGCCTTGGGACCTACAAATGCTAACTTCGACATATCTATATAACTGCTTATCTCCACAGGTCCGCTCAATTGCTATTGTGACTACTGCTGTCGCAAAGGGTGACCTTACCCAGAAGATCGAGATTCAAGTGGAAGGTGAAATGGCCACTCTCAAAACGACGGTCAATTCAATGGTAGACCAACTGGGCGCATTTGCTAGCGAGGTAACGAGGGTTGCATTAGAGGTCAGTCAACCATTATAAGGTTCTTTGCAACCTCTTTACTGACAGATTCCCCAGGTCGGCACTCAAGGTATTCTCGGCGGTCAAGCCCGCGTCGAGGGCGTTCAAGGTACCTGGGCGGATTTGACCCGCAACGTGAACAAGATGGCGTTGAATTTGACAAACCAAGTTCGTTCAATCTCTGAAGTCACTAAGGCCGTTGCCCAAGGGAACTTGAGTAAGTTTGTCGAGGTTGATGTGCAAGGTGAGATGTTGGACCTGAAAGAGACTGTGAGTGAACCAATTTTTCATTTTATTCTTGACTTATGCAGCTTTCTCATAGGTCAACTCCATGGTGGTCCAACTATCAACACTTGCCAACGAAGTCACTCGAGTTTCGCTCGAAGTAGGTACTGAAGGAATTCTGGGAGGTCAAGCGTTCGTGCCGGATGTTCAAGGAGAGTGGAAGGGTTTAACGGATAATGTGAATCTGATGGCTATGAATTTGACGAATCAGGTGAATGTCTATGTAATAGTTCGTCAACTTTGTCACTCAATTGGTTTACGTAGGTTCGCTCGATAGCAGAAGTCACCAAAGCAGTTGCGGGAGGCGACCTCTCAAAGAAAATCCAAGTCGATGTCAAGGGTGAGATTCTGGATCTGAAGGAGACTGTAAACGAAATGACGGAGAGTCTGAGTGTTTTTGCTGATGAGGTATGTGGAGATTCTCTGTATAACGACTTGTGACTTTTGCATTACATTGTGATGGTCGATGGCCATAACTGGATTATGGTGGTGGTGGGAATAAGCCTCTAACTGACTATATTATAGGTAACCCGAGTAGCTCGTGAAGTCGGCACAGAAGGCAAACTTGGTGGTCAAGCCAGAGTTGCGAATGTTGCTGGAACGTGGAAAGCGTTAACGGATAATGTGAACGTCATGGCGAACAATCTAACATTACAGGTACTTGCCATCTGTCTCATCTATGGACGTCTCATGCGAATTTTGCTCATTCGATTCAGGTCCGCACTATTGCTGTAGCAACCACTGCTGTCGCTCGCGGAGACTTAACACAAAAGATCGGTGGTGTCAGCGTGTCCGGGGAGATGCTCAACTTGGTTAACACAATCAATGATATGATTGACCAGTTGAGTATTTTTGCTGTGGAGGTGAGTCTTTCTATTGTGGTGTCATCCGTCCTCGACAATATCTTGCATGACGATGCTAACTGCATTACTTCTTCCTGCTCTCTATGTACAGGTCAAGAAAGTTGCTCGTGAGGTTGGGACGGAGGGTAAACTTGGCGTACAGGCCGAAGTGGGAAATGTGCAGGGTATCTGGCAGGAGATCACGTATGTTTAATACAGCTCTTTCCGACCATACATTGAAACAACCCTAGTCTCTCTGTCAATACGATGGCTGGAAACCTTACTACTCAAGTTCGTGGGTTCGCACAGATTTCTGCTGCAGCCATGGACGGCGACTTCACTCGATTCATCACTGTCGAGGCTTCTGGAGAAATGGACTCGCTCAAGACCCAGATCAACAATATGGTGTTCAATTTACGCGATAGTATCCAAAAGAACACGGCTGCGAGGGAGGCTGCGGAGTTAGCAAATAGAAGTAAGAGTGAATTCTTGGCGAACATGAGTCACGAAATTAGGTGTGCTCGAATACTTTGGGGCATTGCGAGGATACCAATATCTTGTACAGGACGCCTATGAACGGCATTATCGGAATGACCGAACTGACCCTCGATAGCGATCTCAATCGATCTCAACGAGAAAGTTTGCTCCTGGTACACAGCTTAGCTCGTTCATTGCTGCTGATTATTGACGATATTTTGGATATCTCAAAAAGTAAGCTTTTATCTTTTGGGTCGCTTTTGCTCTGGCTCAATTGTGTTGTTCGCTGCAGTTGAAGCCGGCCGTATGACAATGGAAGCTGTCTCTTATTCCATCCGTCAAACCGTGTTTGGAATTCTCAAAACTCTCGTTGTTCGGGCCTCCCAGAATAATCTCGATCTCACATACGACATTGAGCCCGACATCCCAGACCAATTAATTGGTGATTCACTCCGCTTGCGTCAAGTCATAACCAACCTCGTCGGAAACGCGATCAAGTTTACTCCGAGCAAGGTAACCAGAAAAGGGCATGTAGCGCTGAGCTGTAGATTACTGGCGCTGGACGACCAGAATGTGACATTGGAGTTCTGTGTTAGTGACACCGGGATTGGAATCGCAAAGGACAAGTTGAACCTCATCTTCGACACCTTTTGTCAAGCAGATGGCAGTACAACCAGGGTGAGTAGGCGGTATATTTTCCCGTGTAGTGATGCCAATCGCCGTCCTTTTTTCCTAGGAATACGGAGGTACCGGTCTCGGCCTTTCAATATCCAAACGTCTTGTCTCCCTCATGCAAGGGAACATGTGGGTAGAATCCGAGGTCCAAAAGGGATCCCGATTCTTCTTCACCATCTCTTCTCAAATATCCCAAGCCTCACTCGAATCCACCCTCTCCAAGATGTCACCCTTCGCTAAACGAGCGATTTTATTCGTGGATACATTGTACGACAACACTGGCGTGGTTGATAGGATACGAGAGCTGGGCTTGACCCCACATGTCAGGCATACAGTGAGCGAGTTGGCTAATAAAGACAACTGCCCTCACTTTGATACGATCGTCGTTGATTCATTGTCTACGGTGCGTAGTTTCTCCATGTTGCCTTCTACGACCTACTCTATACATTTCAAGTTATGCTCATCCGCGTCTTTCCTAGGCCGAAACTATCCGTGAAATTGAACACCTTCGCTACATCCCCATCGTGCTCCTCGCACCTTCAATGCCCCGACTCAACTGTGGGTCGTCCTCTACTCAGCATTCCGCTATCCAGATCCGCTCATCCACCTCCTATTTCCCACCCTTCTCCCATGACCGGCACCAATCAGTAAAATGGTGTCTGGACAACTCGATCTCTGCTCAGGTGACCACACCCGTCTCGGCTCAAGATTTAGCTAGTGCACTTGTCAGTGCGTTGGAGAGTAACACTGTGAGCCCTGTCGCGGCCGCGAACGATGTGACCTTCGATATCCTTTTGGCCGAGGATAATCTAGTCAATCAGAAGTTGGCAGTCAAGATTTTAGAGAAGTACGGGCATTCAGTAGAAATTGCGGAGAATGGAAGCTTGGCTGTTGACGCGTTCAAGGGTAGGGTGGCACAAGGAAAGCCCTTTGATATCATTTTAGTGTGTCTCTTTCAAAAGCGCTTGCGATGGGAGTACTGAAGACGGTTTTTCCCTTCGTAACAGATGGATGTTTCCATGCCATTTATGGGTGGTATGGAAGCCACCGAGCTGATTCGTGAACATGAAATGAAGCATGGATTGCTTTCGATTCCTATAATTGCTCTAACCGCACATGCAAGTGAGTCCTGGTTGCCCATATTCTTTAGTTCACTGGTTCAGCTGTTGACACTGTATTGTAGTGATCGGTGACAGAGAAAGATGTCTTCAGGCAGGGATGGACGATCATATCACGAGTGAGTATTCACTCCCGTCCTCGCCATTTTACCCCAGTCCTAGTTTTCGGTAAACTTACTGATATTCTGCTCTTCATGTAGAGCCGTTGCGTCGCGCTGACTTGTTGAATTCGATCAATAAACTGGCAGGCGAAAGAAATTCTGGCAAGCATCCGCTTCTGCGATGGGCCAACGCAATTTCGTAGTCTTGGATTTCCTGGCCGTTGTTTTACAGTTCACTTTGCTTGTCCTCTTGCCCATCTTGTCAGCCATTGCCGTTCTTGCATGAATTCGCAAACTTTTGCCGTTGTTCATCTTCTCTCTGATTCTTTTCCTCATTTCTGTATCATATTTTCGAAACCTGTTCGTGGATACCAACATTGAGCTCTCCATTTTCTCTTCCCGCTTAGGACTGCACTCGCCTCTTATATTTCTTGCTCTGTACTACCTACTACGTTTCTTTTCACATCTTTTGCCACCTCTAACGCGTACGCCGAGGTCGTATGTCGCTCTGTGATATTAATCTAATGCGAATTATTCTCGGTTTCCTCATCTATGCTATCGATCCTTTTCTGACCTCTGCCTATCTCGTGCCCAGTGTAGTCAATCTTTATGTGTAATGAATAATGGCAGTACTGATTAACATTGCACCACAAGAAGTCAGAACAAGTTACAGTACAGAACCCATCAATGGTGAGCGCCGTCGACTCGCATTATGTTTGCAATGACAGACAATTTATAGTGTAAGTGGTTTTGGACGCGTAGAAACCTCTTTCACCTGCAAACCAAGGGTCTTTTGACTCTTCTGAAATCCTCGTTAACACACTTCAGAGATAATCGAGACGGTGGATGTTGACTTTCGGTGAGCATGCCGGTGAGGCAGGTTTAATACTAGAATCGTTGTTACGCCAGGTTGTCAAATGGAAGAGTTGCTGAAATGAATATAGCGAGAGTAACAACATATAATAAGCACTGACAAGCCCTTCCAAAAATATACCGAGTTTCAGGGAACTAAACATGCAGCCAAAATTTCAAACATCCACAGCTTTGCCCTATTAAAGATGGAAAAAAACTTCTGTCGCACAATAGCTAGGTGGTTGAATAATGTCTGTATATTGATCCTCCCCAGTCCGTGCTTAGCCGAAATCATACAAGATAGGTTGACTGTTTTTCTGTACCAGAGAGATCCTTGGTCTCAAAGACCACCCTGTCTCTGACGATCTTCTTTGACCTGGTCTGCTTCATCTAGGCTTCTTTGCTGTCTTTGAGGACTGTTAGATCTCCAATGCTAAACAAGACATTGAACAAGGGATGAATCAGAGAGCCAACGACATGGGAGCAAATTGCACCTGCGCATGGATAAATCATAACCTGAGCATTATGAATATAGTTTAGAGCCATCCGGACAATCCAACGCTTGTCTGACAAACTGCTCGGGACTGTGGCATATACCGGGGCCAGTTCTCTTCCTTGAATTTAGTGGTAGGAAACACGCGACCATTGCGTTGAGGTTGTACTTAGTTCATTCAGAATGTTCAGAGCAGGACTGAGATTGTAGGTACTAACTGTAGCGAAAATTTCACGCACGTAATGCTCATTTAGCAGTAGGCATCAGGTATACATACAACTCATTTATAGAGAAGAAAATTTTTCTGTGATAAATCGCGGGAACGAGATAGTACCTGGATAAAATTATAAGCCCATGGCCTGCCCAACGAGATTATGGAATCCTAGGGAGATCACGTGCAACCAGTGTTTCACATGCAACACCTCGTGATATATGGCTTCGCGAACTGCATCGTCGTCTACGACCAACCACATGCATTCAACAATTGATCTTCGTTCGTCGCTTCTCATGGCCTTATATTGTAACAAGCCACATGCAGCTCCCTTTGATCTAGTGCAGCGTCCCATTCGCCACGTATATAAGTGCATAGGTCGTAGAAGAGTTGTAGAAGGGATTCTCTCGAATACAGCGCTATCCCTGTTACTTCGAGTGACTCGTAACTGTTCACGTCACATATATAGACCATCCATCATCTCTTGCTGCCGTCTGTCTTCATCCAACACCCTTGCTTGAATTAGCGAGATGCTTTTTCTCACGTCCTGGATTCTCGTCTTGTCTGCTGTTTTCCGGACGCAAGGCGTCGCCTTACTTACGAAAAGGTCGGCCTGATATTAATTCCTCTCTGATGAGGCTACATATCATTTGATTAGAGCGACCGTTTGTAATGGGCACGCAGTGCTTTGTGGCAGGCCATATGGAAATACAACGTTCCTCGGCTCTCACGACTCGTACGCGTTTAGCAGTGACCCTCTCGCTCGTGAGTGTCCTCGAACACATGGTTGAATTTGTGCTCATCAACAATCTAACAGTGGCGAGAGATCAGGAGGTTGATATTCCAACCCAACTAGGTCTCGGAGTCCGATTTCTTCAAGCGGAAGGTCATTTGTAAGAATCGCCTTTCGCTTTTATCTGTACTTGCGTTTCTGACAATTGAACACTCTGAAGAAACGATGGAGTCCTTCATTTCTGCCACACCAGTATGCACATTCATATCATAATTGATGGTCCATCCTTACCGTTCTTTAGGCTGCGTACGTGCCATTCCTCAAACAAACGCGGCTCTTTTTTATCATTCTCTTCCGAACGTAGCTTCTTTTTGATGGAGGAACTGTTGTCGACTACCTCACCGCGGTAAAAACCTGGTTGGATGCAAACCCTAACGAAGTTTTGACCCTTTTGTTCACTAACTCGGACGGACTATCAATCCCCGATATATGGGCTCCTGCTTTTGTTGCAGCAGGTCCGTCTCCCCTGAAGCTTTTCCCTCCTAGGACCGAAGTAAATCTAACCTTATCAACAAGGTATCGACACGGTATCCTATGTTCCTCCCACTAATCCGATGACGCGTTCCGACTGGCCCACCCTCGGCGATATGATTGACAGCGGAAAACGAGTGATCACGTTCATGGATGCTGGCGCGGACGGCACGGATGGTGCTCCTGTTGATTATATCCTCCCAGAGTTCACGATGGTGCGTAAAAGCCATGTAACATCTTTGCATAACATTATTCATCAGTCTCTCTCTCTCTCTCTCTCTCTAGGTGTGGGAGCCGCCTTTTGACGCCACTGATCCGAGCTTCCCTTGCTCTGTCGATCGCATCGCGGGACCACTGTCAACTGAGGATCACCTGAACATGCTTAATCACAACCTCGATATTGATGTTTTTGATACCGGCGTCTTAGTCAGTGATCCTGAAGATGCCTCTACGACCAACGGGGTGGCTTCGTGCGTTTGATTATTTCTGCTTGAATGTTGGTCTACTCACTCCGAAGATCTCAGAATTATTGCGAATGCCAATGGTTGTGCCCCCTTGGCAGGTGGGGTTGCTCCAAACTTTGTCATGCTTGACTTTGTGAACATTGGAGCTGGGATGCAAGCCGTGGATCAGCTTAACGGAGTTGTATCCTGAAGATTGGAAATATGGTATAATATCCTCTCGTTCTTGTTCTTGACGACTTATCTGACCTGTATGCTGTTATAATTTAGAAACTATTTTGGAATTATTGTATAAGTTACGAAGCAATGTTCATGAAAGCGTTCGCAACGATCACTAAGACTTATGGATTGGATTTTTAAGAAGTCGGAGGCTCCGCAAACACTTTAAGAAGACTCGAATCAGCGGGAAGAAAAGATCTTAGTCGATCCTTGTTTAGAAACACCGGAAGTCAGCTCTCGTTCCTGACCCGCGTTAACGCAGATCGCGCCTTTTTAACCATTTCTCCCCCAGCTCCCGGCAGCAATGCATTGGTCGACACCTCTCAGTCGATCGCTCCCGTGCCTTATTCAATAGGAATGGATACGAGCTGGACAAACAACCAATGCAATTAGTTGCACGCTCTTTGATGAACTCCTTACCGCCATGAAACTCGAGGTGTTATTTAAACAAGAACTTTTCATAAGGATTCACTTCAAGGCCAAGTCTTGTGATTTTCACCTATGATCCGGGCTCCTGAAATTTCGGATTCTGGATGCCAGAATTCTATCCTTCTCTCAAAGCACAAGCAAATG
This sequence comes from Lentinula boryana, assembly GCA_027886635.1. NCBI lineage: Eukaryota > Fungi > Basidiomycota > Agaricomycetes > Agaricales > Omphalotaceae > Lentinula > Lentinula boryana. Next base: position 2,877 of record MU790816.1, on the reverse strand, counting down.
AACTTGCTGCACCTTTCTAAGCCATTAATTTCATTCACTAACCTCTTCATTCTGACTGGGCTGTAAAAGCTCGAACTTGTTTCCGCATTAACGGCCTACCGTATCCATCGAGCGCTCTGTTGTGAGTAAAGGAAAGTTCATGATTGATTACGCTACGGTCTAACTGTGATTGTCTAGCTACCTCCGGCTTACTGTATCGTGAATCCAATCGATCAACATCTCCACTTCTCAACGGTGAACCGCCGACAGGGTTTTTTGTTCCCATATGCTGGTTACTATATTTGGCCTTTGTATATTCCAGCTTTTAAGCTAGCTGGCTGTTATTCATGTCATCTTCTCCACCCAGATCGAAGAGATTGTCAAAGTGGATTGGCTATCTTCCCTGCTTCTTCTTTTCCTCCACCTCACTTCCTTGTATGGTTCGTGGTCGCAAGCGTGATATGAGTGCCCCCTTGACCCGCTCGTTGATCTTACAAAGAGACTACCGAGCACGGAAGGCAAAGTATATTTCGGACTTGGAAGCTCGGTGTCAAAAGCTCGAAAACGACAATAGTAGGCTTTCGAAGGAAGTAAAAGAGCTGAAGTACCAATTGCGGAAGAAAGGAATGGATCGCAAAGATAGATTTGCTTTGACAGCTGAGGCAGACATCGAAAAGGTTGTCGGTATTGCTAAATTTCATTGCTAAATATCACTGCTAACAATGGGATTTAGAGTCATGCTTTAAACAGCGTTATAGTTTCTCTGCAATCTGCTGCAACGTCTATCAAATCCTTTCAGTGCTTATTTATGGCAGATAAACCCGACGCAACGGACGACCATCTAACCAACAGGAAGCAGGGGCTTCCTTCTCCTTCGACCACTCCATCCATAAATCATGATTCGACTGGCCTGTCCCCTCAGGACTTTCGGACTGTACATCTCTACTCTCCAGTCTCGAACGCGCCTCCCTCTCCCACTCGTCTAACACCGAGCTCTCGAGATTCTATCAATAAGACTTGGAATCTAGAGCTCGTCACACAAGGATTTCCAAGTGACGCCAATCTGGATGGGCCTACCAGTTCCCGAGCTCACCAGAACAGTCACATGCGGCCGCAATCAGTTGGCTCCCGTTCCAATGTATTTCCACCAGATCCTTCAGTGGATTTCTCGTCGTCGTCATCAACCCAATACAGAAGGGTTTCAAGTTCTCGAAGCTTTTGCGAGCATGAAGCTTCTGCTACAACCGCTTCGGCCAGCCTTAGAGAACGATCCTTCGATCACCCTATACCCGGCTATAATCGTTTGCATGGCCTCCCAGGCCACATGTCACCCTTTATAATGAACGACGTCCTTCCTCAGGATGGTCACCCAATGGCTTTCTGTAGTTATGAACGAACATTCGCAGAGAGTCTGAGAAATTTTTCGTGATTCATTCGTAAGAGATGTAGTTGATATACGCATTCAACCCTTTTGGCGGTGTGCATGAGCAAGGAGAATACCGGAGGCTCCAGACGAAGCCCTTGTTGTTTTCCGCCAGGCAGTCAAACAGAAAAGAATTACTGAAATGATCATACTATCAAGTTTCGAAGTCCTTGTTGTCAGCATAGACTCAGCCGCAAGCCTTTACAAAAAAGTTTACCAGCATTTGATGCTCCATTTGATCCCAACCTTCGTCGATGTTCAAGATTTTTTCACTCCCCACTATGGTAAGTATTATCGCTCTTTTTGACATCCCAAAGCAACAGATTATTGAGGAGCGGTGTATACGGAAGTGTCTGAATAGCTCAATCGAGGTTCACCAGCCCTGAATTGCGAAGAGTTCGACCTATGGGAAACCAATATATTCTCCAGAGAACCGTTTCCAAGAGGGAAGAATCCGGATCTACATGGTAATGACAGACACATCTTCAGGATCACAACTAGAATAAGCGAGTGAGAATCCCTTCGAGACGATTCCGTCGAATTCGTCTGTGTCATCCTCGAAGCATCGAAAAGTAGCCCGCTTCATCACTTGAACACAAGACCAGGATTGATTTGATGTGAATGAGGGCCACGCAGCTTATTGTGACAGAGGCATGATCGTGCCAGGGGAATCGGAAAGTTTCTGTACGGTGGAAGATGAATGTCCACAGAGCTTAACAGGAGTCAACTCGAACGAGTTGAGAAGAGCGGCTCCCGGGCGAGTCTACCATGCACTTCAAAGTTATCTGTTTCGAAACAGGAACTCGTGTACGAATGTCAGAAAGCAATTCTGGTTCGTTTGTTGTTAACCCCAGTACGACCGGACGCTAATAATGGGAATGCCACATCAGCGCAGAGAGGATGAGAGTAGAAGTATATTGTAGTACAAGATCCAGCAGTGCCACCTGGTAGCGCCTCAGATAGACTTCCATCGGCGGTAGAACAAGTTCAGCTTCTTCGACTGAGGATGGTCGAGCTGTGGTCCCAAGAGTTCAGAACTGTTTGACAAGGTAGGTCGCGACTCGCAGTAGCCTACTTATTACCTCTAGTAGGGCCACAACTTCCTTTGATATGATCACACCAGCCCAGTGATATCACTTCACTGATATCTAAGAACTCTGAAGAAACAGAGGCTGTAAAACTGAGATAAAAAAGGAATACAGATCCAGAATCACGTTGAACTCAGCAAACCTGCTTGATTGTGAACTTACGTTGTCGGACTGGACTTGATTTGACAAAAAAGAAGCCAACTTCGAGTTGCTCAAATGAACCAAGCTTGCGATATTCTGAATCAACTACACCACACTATGTTTGTCCAGACGAGAACTTCATTTGGAACCTCGGCTAACTGCGGTGCCCTTTAATGATATACAAGGGCCTACTTTGCGGTTCTCAAGCCGGTGCCGGGGGCTATCAAGTTCCATCACCACTGAAGG
>MU790815.1:0-30796 GCA_027886635.1 Lentinula boryana | reverse complement strand
GCATTTCTGTGTGGGTGTGTTTCCCGCGATTGTGGTGGTTGTCGTCCGTTGTTGTGAATTGGCCGTCGTTAACAGTTCCAGGTGGGGGATGTTGTTGTTAGCGTCGAGATTGGGTAATGTTTCATCGTTAGCATTCGTCATGTGGTCATTCGTGAGGTGTTCGTTCAATTAGCATTAGCGTTGCCGATGATTAATGTCGGGTTAGCATTGAGATTTAGAGGTGTTAGCGTTTGGATGTCAATGATCGGTATTAGTGTATGGTGATTAGCATTGATGTTAGCATTGATGTTAGCGTGTGTTCAGATTGGTTAGCGATAGCGGTTGCATGGTGAGTTTTAGCATGGTGATGTAGCGGTGTTTTATTAGCGTTCGATAGCGATTTGTGAAAGGGTGGTGATGGAGGGTTTGGCGAGGGGAAGAGGTTAGTTGGGTGAATTGAGCTTTGTCAAAGGAGGGAAAACTCGCCTTTGATCGCCTTCTCGTTGATTTGTCTGCGGATTTCGATTCGGCATTTCTCTAGGGTGTCTTCAGAGAAGACAGCTAAGTCAAACGGTTCTCTTTGCTCGAAGCTTTCGTACCACGCTCTGCGCATCTCAGCGTGGTACAGTGCTAAGACTTTGTCTCCGTGTTCTTCCCTTAGCTCTGGATGCATGTCCATGCCCGTGTAGAAGCCTGCGAACATCTTGACGAAGTCGTTTGTGAAGTCTCCATACGACAGCGCGTTCAAGAAGGAACTTTTGGCCCTCATGACTTGGTCCCATGATAGCCGGGAGTCCGGGACTGCGTTTGGTGATGCTCGAACAGTGTGTGAACCGACTAGGGTGAGGGATGAGTTGGACGAGTCGGTTTCGTCCATGGCGATTTGGAAGCGGTTGCTGTCTATTGCTTCTTTGTTGCGTTCCTTTGCTTCTGCTGTTGCTTCCGGTAGAAAGTACCAAAGGGGCACGTACTTTCGTGATGCCATTAACTTCTTAGCATATGGGTGGATCTGTTGCCGTATGTATCCGACTCCCACTCCCTGCTTGAAGCTGTACAATGGTGTGCGCTTTTCTTCTGCTTTCTTGGCCAGTTCTGTCAGCGACTCGCTAGCTCACAGGATGCCAGGCGTCACACAACGATAAAAGATCAAATGAGCATGTATAGCGGTGAGGATAGAGACCTCCTAATACTTGTCTAGCTACCGAGGAGAATAGACGAGATCAGAGATAGAGACTACTCTACGAGGTATGCTATCTTATATACATATCCTAAGATGAATCCATGAGAACTATCTCGCGTCGTAGTCGTGAGGCTCTACAATAAGAGTAGCCCGTATCCATAAGTATAGCTGTCCGTATACAACGACAAAACAATAAGGCAATATAAAGAACATGCGGTTACCGAAGGTAAACGGCGACGATCTGTCAATGGTCTGACAGACACGAGAGAGTCGCGTTGATGATCTACAGTAATTACAATAACGCGAGAGCGGTAAGGCTGTCACGTGTACATAAACAAATGTAAAAGAAAAGATAAAAGAATAATACAGACGCGCGTACAAGCGCCTACAGCGCTAATGTACTTAAAAGGGAATGGGCGTCTAAAGTACTAAAAGAGAAACAATAAAAGGAAAAAGAGTTAATTCGTAACAAGTTCGTCTTCTTTAGCTTTCCTTTCTGCATCTCTTATCCGTTGCTCTTCCGCCGCTTCCTCGATTCTCGCGTCTACTAACGCTTGGTCTTCTTCCAGTTGTGTTTCGTAATGTGCGCGAAGGATCCCATTCTCTTCCTCCCATTGGTCTCGTAAGAGTTGTTGCGCTTCGGCTTCTGAAGTGATTCCTGGTGAGTCCGCGTCTGCTATGAGGGCTCTCCGTATCGTCGCGTATGTGTTGCTAGAGAAGTCTGGTGGCGGGATGTTTCTGGGGTCGAAGTTTAGTCTATCTGCCATTGCTCTGAGTTCGAAGGAGGGACTGAGGTTGTTCTTTGAATTTTTGAAGGGTAATTATATTTATTTCGATTAATGGACTGCTTTGCGTCGATGCGGTGAAAAGGTAAAAGGCGATTCACCGCATCACGTGTCTGTCCGAAGACTAAAGTTTGCTCACGCTACGCTACTCTCCGCTGATCAAACCGACATTTGCCAACATGTCGGCCGCACGTGACCGAATTCTCATCAACACAGTAACGCGTGCTTCAACATTAAGCTCAAACTACTCTTTTATTCGGATTTAATGATTAGAACCTGGTTGAACTTATTCCACAATTTCAGCTTGACTTGGAACTGGTGACAGTGTTACATTACATTATGAACAATTCTGGATAACACCTACATTCTCTGCTGAACGAGATTATTGAGCCGAACCAAAGCTCAATACTACTAGGTATCGACCCATCTCCATCGCCAGTTTCAATATGCTATGCCATGTAAAGGCATTCCGTTCGGAAATAGCTGTTTAAAAACGTCAGGATAATGACGTTCAGCCACGTCCGGATGGCTTCTAGCAAAGAGAAAAAAACCGTCAGTCCCCTAGGACGACATTCAAGCAAGCGAAAGTGATAGCTGACTTTGCTCTGCCTACTAGGTATACTTTCCCCGCAACGTCATGTGCGTATTCCGAATAGTTGATAGCTAATGTAGGTTACAAAGCAAGGACCATGAGTTGAATGAGTGAGATGAGAAACGGAAGATTTGAACTGACATTCGGTGTCCGGAAGTACACCTCTCTGGTCTCGAAGTTTGAGGATCTCCGGGGGCACTAAGGCGGAGGTTCAGAAGATATTTGAGAGATTGGGAAAGAAACACACTCTTCAAAACGCTTTCATCAACTCGAACCTCCAAATCCATACCGCTATAGAAGAACGGGACGGAGTAACGCGGTGTCTGGGAATCTAGCGGAGGTGCTAGAACTCGGTGTGAGGTCGCTCGAACGACGCCTTGGGTAACAAACTCAAGAGCTGTAAATATGGAGTATAGTTGAATTAGGGGTTCGGTTGCAATGCATGAAATTTGGTCCTACATCGTCCGAAATTGATCTAGGTGATAATTTAATGAGAAAGGCGTATCTGAATCTGATTTATCGAAGGTGCATGAAACACCTACCACAAATGTATCAGGTTTCGGGGGCACATCAATCCATTCTCCGCGAAGATTCTGGGCTTGTAATCCACGATGCTCTTCCGATGCTTGAAGAAGCTATATATTGTCTCTTGAGCAATTCTCTCACGAAGTTCAAATGACAGGAAACACCCACAAAAGTGAGCATAGCTCCATCATAATGCGCCCCTACTCCCTGGCGAGACTCTCGCTGTACAGGATACTTGACAATCTTACTTAGATGCATGCGATTGTCAGTCTTGTAAAACTGGTCTAGAGTATCGGGAGGTAGCCCGAGTGCCTCCGAAACGAGGCGTAGAAAATCGGAAGCAAGGGTTGATACTTGAGCGAGGTACGTCTCAAACAGTGCCTTGAATCCCGGGAGTTGTTCTTCGTTTGGATACTGAACGATAGGAAGTGAGTTCAGTATATGAAATTTTGTTCAGGCAAGACAAACCTGGGATGGACCATACACATTCCAATACTGCGGATCCCCGTTTTTGAGCAACCTCTCTTCTTCGCAACCCGTCCCAAAATCAAACTGTTCCCTCCAATCGACTTCCCCTTTCGTTAGTTCCATCCCCATCCTTGAGTACCCTAGAAAATGAGGAGAGTTTGCCATCCTTATCCGATCCTTTTCCTCTTGCGGGAGACCAAATAAACGAGGGATACATTCATGCTTGAGTTTCGAGATGAGTTCTCTATCCACAGGCGTGTTGGACAGGTAGAGAAATCCGACGTTGATGATCACCGAACGGAGTTGAGAAATGAATTGAGCCTTTGAGTCTGGATCAGCAGTGAGGGAATAGTCGAGAGTTGGAATGGTTTGGAAGTTGGCGGTAGACATCGTTTATCGGTCTGTGGTGTTGGGCTGGAAGAATGGGTTTGTCTTTTTGAAGTGCCCCGAAACTGTGGTGCCAGATGACGCGATTTTGGCGAAAGAAGCCTGGTGACTGTATTCGGCGAAGCCAAAAGTCCATTACCAAGTTGAATGTGCGAAGGACTGATAGGACTCGGAACAAGGATCTAAAGCTGGTCCAGTGCAAGCTAGGCTGACAGCCCACAGTGGTGAACTCATTAGTATGCCCGGTGGCCAAGGATCGCAATGCGCATCACAGTTGGTAGTTTGGTAGTTTGGAAGGGTGGTAGTTTGGAAGGGTGACATGGACATGGACATGGACATGGACCTTCATCTTTTTCTGTCTTCCAAGGGAGTACATGCTACGGCAATGGTTATGCCGCTTCGGTGCAGCGCATTCCATATGAATGCCACGGCGTCACAAATATTAAAGACCACCAATGTGTCTACCTATATGTTGCTTGCTTGATCTATTCAAGTCAGTTGAAGTTGCAGATTGAAGGATGTAGTAAGTGAAGTACAGATGAGTGCTGAGTTCACTAAGTATGTGGAACGAGATTCACCCTTTCGACAGCTTCAAATGAGCCAGGAGGCCATTTTCTCAGTGCAATGAATGGAATCAATCGTGTGGGAATGAAGAAGTTAACACGAACAGAAACTTTGCGCAGGAAAGTTCAGGAGGGCAATAGTAGCAATAAGAGCGCAAACCCTCCGAGATTCTCGGCGTGCGTTGAAAAAAAACAACCAACCTCTACAAGTATATGCAGGTTCCAGGTGGATGCCTTAAAGGATGTCACTCCGCCAAGAGGAACAACATTATGAACTTTCGGAAGACAATGTTACTTACCGTTGAAGTAGACCTCGCAGGGTTCGCCTCTGTGGGAGGGTTCGGGGTTGGTGAATGTGTCACTGGTGGCAAAACTCCAAGTTCAAGTTGGACAACCGAGATAGTGTTCGACTGTGCAACTGTGTCACTTTAAGATACAATGTTAGGTATGCAAGGGATGAACATGATGAGAAAGAACAGGGACACAGTGTGTCCTTGACGCCATATCAGTACCTTAGAGAGATGCCACTGCAATCTAGTCTCTCAGCAAGTGAGAAAAGTACTTGTGCCGACAGTTAGCTGATTGTGATTGGAGGATACAAGGATGTCATCACGATGGGCGGCATCAAAGTTGCTACGAGCTAACTCCGCTAGATAGGAGATGGCCAAAATACATCGATAAACTGAATAGAGTCCGGGAAATATGATGGCGAGAGCGGAATGTATACTAAGGTCCTATTAGAGCATCGAGCCGAGACGTATGGACGAACATATATACAATGAAATCGGAAATACATGATCATGTAGATACGGTAATGTTTCGACATGATCCTGCATACGCCGAACGGGTTTCGACCTTGATAGGCCCTCCGAATTTTATAAAGCCTGAACGATCAGCAACATCCAAGTTTCCGAAATTATACTTGACTAAAAGCGAGCCCGCTGGAAATGAACAAGCAGTACAACGAGAGAGAGTAGAAGAACACTTGCATTTGTAATGAGCCGAGTTATCGTCTTTAGGTCGGATATGAGGTACCACTTTATCCTCGTATTCAAACCAGGCGGTACTGTTTTCGGTGACACTCAGCCAGAGTTTTCCGGTTGCTTGGATAGTGCATGTACGGACGGAAACCTATAAGAAATCGAAGGTTGAGGAACGATTCGATAGCATGGAATAGATAGACGCACAGTTGCGTCACACGTCTCTCCCTCTACAGCGGTCATAAGCATAGTGGTTGTGACCATCTCATTCTGGGTGATCATAAAACTACACGAAGAGGAAGTTAAGTTGGTTTTCTCAAGGCAAAATCAGAGAATATTCCTTACGATTTTGTCGCAGTGTTACTGATCGTCGCAGAGGCACTAAACTGCTGCATCAAACCCGTGATATCTGGAAAGTTCATCATGGTCATATAGCTTGAGCTGAGACCGAGCATTGCGGTTGCTAAGAATTACGTTGGTGCTGACGGACTGTTGAATTTTATTATACTCACAACTGATTGTGAACGTTGTACTAGCACTAAAACCCTGCATAACAGCAACGGAAACCAGTCCGCTTGTGCCGCTAAATACTCCAGCAGTGGATGCATTGTTGGTAATACAGTCTGGCACTCCTGATATTAGGAAACGTGTCAATGACCTAGTCACGCAAGGGTGCATAAAAGAGATACCTTCATAAGATATCTGGATTGGTTCATCAGCAGCGCAGAATTCTGCAATAATTTTGGGAAACTGCAATCAAATGGAAATGAACGGATGAGTCAACGTCGACGAACGAGCAAGAATTGCGCACATCTTTATCATTCGTCACAACATTACGCTTCTTCTTGCTCCAGTTCTCGTCCGCATAGTTGTTCATCGCTTTCCAGCCTCCAACTACAGTGGGATACACTTAGGATAAAGATTCTGTGTGGAGAATTCAACCAAACTACGCACGTTTCTTGACCAACTTGCTTTCCAGCGGTTCGCATTGTCTTTGCACCGCTTGGGTAGAGCTCGACAGATCTCGATGAAGCCCTGCCACCCTCCCAGAGTTTTGATGTTGTTCATCATATGGGAAGATGTCGTGAACAGGTGCTAATTGATGGATCGAAGAAGCTTCTGCTGTATCACTGAGGAAGGGTAACGCAATGCACTTTGAAGTTGCGAGAAGGATATAGAACCCGACGAGCTATGATGAGTGAAATCAATATATAGCTCAGAGTGAAAATACTCAAGACGCACCGGAGAGATCAATTTAACCATAATGGCAATAATTAGAGCGAAGAATGGCTCTTCCAGAGAGCCAAAAAAATCTCTACCAGAGACGATTTTACGGAGGGAACCGCTTAAAGGGAAAAGCGTTATATATGTCCAAGTTACTCAGATGGTACTCTTTTTGTGTTATCGTTTGCCGGTGTGTCGTGTGGTGCAGTTGAGAAGGCTGTGTCATTTTATAAGATCATCGGTGAGGCCTCAGAGTCGATGGGTTATCTGCGCAATGTGCATAGACAGACATAAGTGTATACCGTAACTTGGGAAATGTGTGGGACAGCAGGAAGAACAAACGTAGAGAAATGGTTTCTGAAGGCATTGAGAAAAATACCATCTTGACTCTGATAAGATAAGATCACCAATCTCCGTTGGGCTCCCTCTCCAGTTGACCAAGCGGATGCAATCAATGCCTTCAGGAGCATCTTAACAAGTCGAAGCTCTGAATGGGTAGTCGATCCAAAACCGTTAATATTCAGAATCTCCGTAGGCTCATAGTTCAAGGAGGTACTAATCACCTCAAAGGTTCAATTGCTGCATACCCATCCTCAAAGCCTACAGTCTACCAATGATACCTTAAGCTCTATCTCGCTGAAGAAACTAGGATCTATTGCTCTACTACATATGATCTGGCCTCCTTGATTGCAGATTCTGCCTCTTTGTCTCGCCCCTAGCACTCATATTTCTCACTGTGCATAAGGGCCTTCTTTTTTTTGCCAAATTTTCCCTAGGATTCTGCCTGTATGAATTCATAAGACTCGCATCGAGACAGCCTGAGATCGAGCACATCCAACCTGTCTTTGAAGTTTCTCAAAATTCACCGTGACTTCATTTTCTATCTGTACAGTCATTGAATGGACCTTTATACATAGCGCTTCCTTTATACAGTTGCGCCAGAATTGCTTCAGAGGTGTGGAATTGGTCTCGGACTTCATTCATAAATGTAGACAATTTTAAATAATATGTTCTCAAAACACATTGGGATAGGTGTAAGATCTGAGAGTGTAAAGCTATCAACGAACCATATTCAAGTCGTGGGTTGGACATTGTATGTATGTCCAGGGTCTATGACGCGTCAACGAGCCACGTCACGCCTCGTGTTTTCGGCTTTTCCTTTCTTCTCGTTTTCCCTTTCTTCTCGTTTTCCCTTTCTCCTCATTTTCCTTTGTCACTACCTATAATATATAATACTGCAGCATGGCTGAGATACCCTTGTCCTCTCACCATCGCTCGCAGGTACGTATTCATATTCTAGTTTAGCATTTGTCCTTTCACCATCGCTCGCAGCGCGTATATAATTATCGCGCGTAATTAAATTCACCCTCCCTCCTCCCTTTCACATATACATCAAACATCTACCTACCATATCTATTCTACCTATTAGCTAGATTGCGCCTACTTCCCATACTTAGTCTCCCGTAGCTTGGCTTGAGGCTGTCCCCTTCATTGGCACAGCCTCGAGAGCTTTAGACCTCAATACATAAATGCTATTGTCCCCAAACCCCCTCGAATCTCTTCGCCCTCTTACTTCATTCTCGAGGAGACGCAAGCATTGATACAAGTATCTGATCGAGCGTTTGGATAGCTGCCTCAAAATGGAGTTTCCAGATGGCCCAATTAAAGCCATTGGCACTGAGAATTGGGATATTACTTGGAAGTATGTTGATTAAGGCATTTACAGTGGTGGAGAACATTTCAGAAGATGTATTGAGCAATTTGTAGCCCTTCACCTGTAGAAACTAACAAAGTAATTTAAGCACTACATACAGTAGTCAGTACAACATAGGCAATAGCAAAGAAAGTAACTCACCCAGAGCAAAGGATAAAGCTCTGGGGGCCGACCGACGCAGTCGGTATAGAATATATAAGGTCACATATACTGCCATAAATCAGTAAGTACAGCTTGTAAAAGATACAAATTAATAAATATCGAAAGAATGGATACGTCGGGGGAACTGCCTGAAAAGGAAACTGCGACTAACGTCGCTTTACTTGTTGATGCTTGTCGACAATACTCCAACAGATTATGTCTTCATGCTCAATCACCAAACACGGTCAGGGCAGCTGGGATGGGGCCAAGCCATCATAGATGGGGCATAGTGCTCTCCATTCCGCTGAAAATTTCGTGACTCGATACGCACACAATACTTCACAGGAAGGTAGATACGCACCAGGAACTGGGTCATCCTTCTTAGTATCTCGCGTATCTTCGGCCAGAACTACAGCGAGTCCCAAACTCAGATGAAGATCAATATGACTTCCAAGATTGGTCATCAAACAAGCGAGAAAAGAGACAAGAAGAGAACGAACCAATGTAAGAACCAAGGACCGGCGTTATCCGTAACAAATCTTATCGTGGTTTGGTTGTTCAGTGCTACTAGCGTGGTATCTCGACGAACCTGGCAATTACCAATTAAGCATTGACCAGTCAAGAAGAAAGTAACGACCCCAATTACTCACGGGATTTTTAAAGTTATACTCTGGACTATCAGACGTCCGGACAACGTCGAATGCGTGCTAACAAGTAGTCAGCACTATTTTTTCTCTTTTTGTAACACAAATCTGTTGCACTCACACCATGCAAGTGAAAAGGATGAGGTCCCGCAGGTGCATTTCCGCCAAACAAGTTAATTTCAATGACTTTATTTGGTGGAAGGGTATACACCCCTCCCTTTGGCAATAAATCCTGTGCATGTTTTGCCCCGCTCAGAATTTGCAATAGCACCGGTACAGTCGGCGGTTCAAACACCACACCGTTCATCGAGAACAAAACCTTATCCGGGTCGAAGCCAAGCGTGAGGTTCAAGACCAGATCCGCACCGCCTGGGTAAGGTTCTCCTGGCGCACCCGGGTTCTCGAGTGGGTGAAGATCACCTTCCCTGAACACCACCACTTCGGATGAAGGGGGTTGAGACGTCGTGGGATCCTCATCAGGAGCTCCTACATACCGGAGAATAGCAGAATTCACGCCATTGGTGAAATTGTGAGCACCTACCCCGGTGTTCGGTAATGCTCGGATACGGTAGTTGGAGATCACTTGGTTGGCGTGGAGGATGGCAGAATATCGTTGGGCGGGGTAGAGTTCAATGAAGTTGACGGTGTGGGGTACGGTGTTGATGCCGTCGACTTCAATGATGGTCAGGTTGTGATTGTCGATGGAAAACGCGTGGAAGGCATCGAAGGACATGTCAATCAGCCGGAATCGGTAACGCTTTCCGTGTTCGACTTGGATTACTGCGAGAGGAGTGTTAGGCTATATTGCAAATGATTAGCTGAAAAACATAAGTGCTTGTTGAGGTACTCACCCCTCCAGCGTAACGGCCTTTTCCATTGATTAATGTCGCGTCGGCAGATGGTACGACGAGGGCTGCGAGAAGCTGTAAGCTGGTAAGGTGAAACCTGATTCACGATAACTTTAATCAGAACTCGCAATCAAAACACGATTAAACCCATACCAGTCTGCAATCGTAATTACAGTTGACTCTAGAAGAAGAGCAGAAAACATCAAGCTGAAAGCCTATTCCACAAGCAGCTCTAGCTAGCCTTACCATCGTCGACATCATACAAATCTTGATGAGGGTCTTCGGGATCATAGATAACAATAGGTCCTCTCAAGCCATCACCATACTAGAGAAAGAAAGTCAATTTCACAAAAGGACCTACTAGCAATATAGCCGTACCTGTACGGAAAGATGACTATGGTACCAAAAAGTCCCCGCTTGGTCTGGAATTCCAAAGTCGTACAAGAACGAATGATTTGCCGCGATAGGACATTGTGATACAAAAGCCACGCCGTCTGCGTAGTTTGTTGTCTTCTGGAAGAGGCCATGCCAGTGCTACCAGGGGGAGTGTATTAACGGCGGGGCACGCAGTGGATGGTAGATGGAGTTTTTTTAAGTTGAAAGTAAACTCACAACGCTGGTGCTTCTGTCCATCGTTGGGTCCATCAGCGAATCTGTCACGTTAATCAAGAATCTATCGCCCTAGTAAGACAATTGGATATGAGATATATGTCCATCTGGGCTCAGGAGCTACGTACTTTTCGTCCAGTAATCAAAGTTCCAGGAAGAGAGGCATTGTGAGGTTTCCTACCGGCGAGAACAGTTCTATCGATGTCACAACAATATAAGAGATGTATGAGTGTTATTTCGGAAGGAAATGCTCACGAGCGAAGGAATCCGTCTGGTGCGATATCCTTGTTGACAATGTATAGCTGGTCATGATGCACTGTATTCCCATGCAAGGTTTGATTTCCGAGAAGTGGCTTGACAACTTGGACCCCTTGAACGAGATTGGAAGAGAGTCCGAGAAGAGATATTCCCAAGATGATAGAAGGGAAAAACATGACCTGCGGAGAAGGACGAGGACGAGAAGAGGAGGAGAGTCATCGTTTTATAACCTTGGTCGACGCTATGCGCTTTGACTCATGCCGGCACAAAGCTCCTCCTTGCATCGAAAGAATAAGGTTCTAGTGACCACGAAGGCCATTATTTGCGACGCTCACAGATCCGAACAGAGCTCTTTCTTCGTAACGATGAACGTTATCAAAGGCAACTTCGGTCCATTTGACGGCCGCCGTGAGGCACACTTACGCGTTGAGAAGAATTGAGAGTGCCTTGGAAAAAAATGAAGAATCTTCATGATGCTAATCATGATGTGCGAGAAGACAAAGAAGGGACTCGAAATGCGCACAGATCGCTCAATCAATTCTTTATCTTCTAACCCATCTACTCTCGTTCACCGCGGGGTAGCCTAGACTAGCTTGTGGCATGAACACGTTCTGTAAAGGCAAGAAAGGCAAGAAATATCAACCAGAATTAATCTCCGTACTTCCGAATCCATGATTGACCAAGCTGTTCGGCCATTCCAACGCTCTGAAAGGAACTTTGGCCCAAAGTTGGCCACAAAGGTAGTGAGACTAGATGAGTGCCGATTGCAGAACGGAGGGGGAAGTATGTTGTCGTCGTCCTAGAATCGGAGGCGACCGGGAGGGTGCCTGGAAGCAAATTTACTTCAATATCTGGAAGTCGGGACGCCTCATGGAACGTGCTTGATAATCGTAGCTTGCTCCAACTTGAAATTGAAGATAGGTATGCTTTTATTCTCATCAGAGAATGTCAAACCTTCGGCAGTAAGGACCTCCCACGAGGCAACAAAGCTAGGCAGGATAGTCTATGCTCTCAGCGTCAGCGGAGGCGGAGAATAAGCAAAACTCTCTAATAAGACTTCGTGCGCGGCCTTGCATTTTATGAACTTGGTCACACCGGCCGAACACTTGAGTTCTCGACTGTATTTTGTCTGTGCCAGGTTTGTGGGCAGATCAGACTTGTATTATCACTGCACTCCCCCTTGATAGCCTAGGTTAGCCAAAGTCAACACAGAACGGATATACCAGAAGCCTGAGTAATGACATTAGTCCGGTGTGACAGTGACCGCGTGATGTAACGCGACTTGGAAACCTCCAACGGTTCATGAGGATAGATGAGGATTCAGCTTTTCACTGAGTACAGTGTAGGCCTGGACACCAGTCTTCGTGGCTGCCCACTACCGAACGCATCCTACGATATTTTATTTGAAAGCCATATCGTATTGGATCACTTCTGGGTCGCATTTCGGTCCCTCGGTAGGATATACACTGACATCCCGGTGACGTTCCCTGCTTATATCTTGGTCGGGCTGCCTTCAAGATACTTGTTCAAATCAAAGTCCTCTGAGTAGGTTGCGAATGATCTGTCATTCCCTCATTATAGTAAGCTGGAATCTCTGATACTTTGCTGCCCTCTCCAGATTAGTCCCATGCTCATCCAAATTTCTCCTCTTGATCGCATAGATTGGAGATAGAGATCATGAATGGCCGCCACAATATCACGAGAAAATATTCCCTGACCCGTTACTGACCCGTTACTGTGCTCAAGCCATGTTCCTGCCATGACTCGTCCTAGACTTTCTTGGAGGGAGAGCATCAATCACACGAATTTCACCTGGGCCTGAAGGGTGGTAGCAGCGAGGGAAATGTCTTTCCAACTCTATAAAGTACGTCTATCACTCACTCCCATATTTATTTCTATCTTGTTAACTGATGATATACCAGTAAACTTTGGGGAGAAGAACTTTGGGTAGAAACTGCATCTAAATCGTCTTCTTGCCCTCCGTCGGAATTATATATGACATTCGGTGTCCGATCGTGTTTTCTGAAGCGGTGGCTGTTCATGCCGATAAAACGTATGTACAAGCGAGAAGCCGGTGTACATCCATCGGCGTGGCATTATGTAAAGATAAAAAGAATTCAGATTGAATCCACTCGTTCCCTCCGCGCGCTGGTCGCTATCCTATCTTAGTGCGTCAATTTCAACCATCCTCGAATACTTTTTCCCAATGCTAATCTTTACTGGCCAGCACCTATCTTTGAGTTTTTGTTACTACCGCAAATCGCCATGCTATACCGAACCCTCGCTCACTCCTTTGCCCTACTCCTATGTCTGGCACTTTCCAGTGTGAAGGCAGTTCCTCTATCTCTTGACAATTCTGGATTATCACTCGTCAATCGTCATGTAAGAAGTTCATCATTGTCATATATAGTCCTCAAACTCGATCCGTTTCGATCACAGAGTATACATGTGCTCGAAAATCAACCTCGAGGTATCTTCTCTTCGAAGACATCACCATCGACTGCTCAGCTTTCGACCGAACCCATGTCTCTCTACTTCTTCACTTGTGAACCGATTGCGGTCCTCATTACCCAAGGAAAAAGCTTGAAAGACGCATACAGTCCAGCATTTGGGAAAAAAAGTAAGCGCAATTAGTTGTTTTTGCCTATATCTCAAACTTGATATGAATGCTTGAAATGAACGCTGACTACTTGCCGTGTTCGGACTGCGTTTTAGGAGTACTCTCGATGTCTCCTGACCTAGGCATTAGTCCGTTCATACCCAAAACCTGCAACGGCAAGGAATTTGCGGTGGTTGGTGAGTGTTACCATTCAACCCGTTATGGGTCTCGAACTCATGTTTGGATTAATAACCACACAGAGTTCAAGCTTGATCCAAGCAAAGAGTTAACGTGAGTGCTTGATCCTGTTATCTCCCGAAGAATCTTCATGCTAATGTGGCCTCCTGTATGCCCATACATAGTGTAAAGGATGAGAGATATACGAGTAGTTTCAAACTAAGTCTGAGCACGGTAAGCATATAACAGTCCTTCTGATTGCTCATGTCTGAATAATAAACAACCCAGACGGATGTGATCATATCGTAAGCCCTTACCATTACACCTATCCCGATTCTCTTAAAAAAATCGAAACTATATAGTAAGGACTCCAAGTACAAGTCGGTTATAAAAGTGACATTGGTTACGGACGAAGGTAAGAATTAAATGATGATCATACTCTTTTTTCGCTTATTTTCCCCCTTCATCGTCATTTGATCTGGGTTCAAAGCCGCTCAATTCCCGGCGTTGACCTACGTCAGTTATCAGATGGGCGAAACAGTTTATGATGCGTGGAGAAAGATGAAACAACAGCCAGGAAGAACAAAGGTTGTTATAAATTAGTTTTGGCGTATGCTATCCAATACATACATTGTGCTTGTGTTGGTGATCATCGATACTCGAGAGCTACTATAGAGTTAGCCGACTTGTGCTGGATACAGGATATGCTGAATTTCGACAAATTGCTCAGTTCGCGCTGGCCTTGCCATCGGGTGCCCCCAAAAGATTATTTTGTAGATTGCTTTAGATAGTATTGATGAATGTGAGATCCTTTATTGGACTAGCATTCGATATAAGTCTTCCACACGAACGAGCCGCCGGATGACAATGCCCAGCTCTTCTCTCAGACGCTGAGGTACGCTACAGATCGAGAACCTTTCCTAATTCATATCCTTCGTGCCGAGGCAAATAGATGCCTGCCAGTAGAATTAGTGCCGTCTCGTTTAAATAACTTGTGATACCAACAATCTCAGTACTACTCAACTTACAATAATAGTACCACTTATCGGCCTCATCAGGCCTGTAGCAATTCGCCTCAAATCCAGTACACCAAAATACCAAACTGAAATCAAGGGGGGGATCCGAGTTTTGAAAGTGGCTTAGAACCTCTGGCTGGGATATTCTAGACGAAATCCACAATTTCTTGACTCCACCTACTCGCTGATGATGCATAATTCTTCACTCGTCTTAGGCAATAGCCTGACGTGCTTCTGGCTCAATCACTAACCACTCTCGCTATCTTACGGCCAGCCTCCGCCAGGCATTATCCCTTCATGATGAGCTGAACCAGCCTCTGTCTACTCCATCTTTTGTTTTATCATGGGCTGGACGCCGCAAAGCTTCTTCTTCCTACACTCTTTAACTTCTCTCGTGTCTAGATGTCTAGACACGAGAGAAGTGGGAACGGGTGCCCGTTCCCACTGAACACTATCCAGGCACTCTCGCGAAGTGCATAACTTCGAAGCTGCGTTGAAGTCGGATATACGATACATATTTAGTCGCCCCTTCACCATGGACAAGGCTCAATCGGATAATGTGTATCTCCTTGCATAAGGGATGAATACTTGCTCACTCCCACAGAGAGCCGTTACGTTCAAAGCTTGCAAGATGTGAATTGAATGGCAAGAATTACAACGGTTCGCCATCTTGCTCTGGTCATGATCGGCCTCAGACAGGATTGAGGCAGAGCTAGAAGGGTGTTGGGCCTTGAGTCCCGGATAGAACCAATATCCGGGCATTAGTCAGGATACATTTCTGGTATACTCTGTTCATATTTCTTATAAAGGCGCAGGACAAGAGAGGTTCAGCCCTCAAGGAAACTCACCGCAATCCTTAGACCGAAAGATGATAACTACTACCTTGCTTTCAGCTCTTTTGCTGCTCCCTGCAATCCTCATAAATGCGGCCAGCGTGGCTGACCTTACTTCGACAAAGGGTACCTATCCAGAGCTCATTCCCGGTGCTGGTCTACCCACCTTGGCCGAGCTTAACCTCACATCTGAGGCGCTCTATACCATGACTCCCAAACTCTGTACGTTGTTTCCACCTTTCCCACTGCTCTTCACCATGTTTATGCCGTTCAAATATCTCATCAGTTAATCGAGAGCTGGTAGAGCTTTCCGAAAGATCGGAGCTTTTCACAAACGAGTGCTTCACATACACCACAGCCAACGTGAACGATGTCATAGCCTGCTTCAACTACCTCGAGAATATCGGGGGTAATACCTGCAGCGTAAATGGTGACAACGTTCAATTTTGCTATGCCGGAACTGCACAAATTAGTGGATCAAACGTTTCTGGAACTTCCAGTGCCGCCTCACTTTGGTGAGTTCTCCCTCCCCTCCCACACCCATACATGCGATATAATATGCGAACTTTTGAAACTACAGCAGCGACGTGGCTCTTGGCGTGCAGTGGATTTTCACCAACTGCAATGTTGGTGGTCTAGTAGGAGGTATTTTCTTTTCTTCTGAACGGAAAAGACATCAATAGTCACTAACCATTCTATACAGGTGCCGCAGCTGCGAATGGGAATGGATTCCTCATCGTAGGCGTTGAGAACATCGATTGGTAAATAGTAAATGTCTTCATATTGCTAGCCCAAGAGCCTTTTTGTAGAAAAAACCATAAACGGTGTCATTTTGTTCTGACTTTTCCTTTCTCTGCTTTGGTGATCGCCACCTGTGCATTCAAAGATTCAATCAAGTTTTGCCATGCCCTCGACTACCAACCAACGAACTGATCAGATTTACTGTACCCACCCCATCACTGTTGCGCAAAACCTGTGGGCGAACACGGGCGAACACGGTCCCTAAGGTTGTCATATTGAGCCAACTTGGAATCGGGTTTTCATGCTGGTTTCCATACCACAAGTCTCCTACTAGGTTTCCCCAAAGGACCTTGCAAGGGTAGAAAGATCGAAACAAACTCCACTTCCCCATACGGTACACAGCGGAAAGGCTTGAAATTTGTGCTACAATTTACTTCGTATCCGATTCGTCTGTCCCAAGCGGCGTGAACCTGAGATAGCGCTGCTTGCGCCTTTTTGAAAAACAGCATTCTCATCGGGCACCCCCGCAACCTTACGTACTCTCTCCCAGTCGACCTTCCCTGCTAATCCCTCGTTCTCCAGCGCCTCTCGTAAGAGATTTGGTCGATGTGAGGTAGCAGGACGATAAAACGCCCATGCGATACGCATCGAAGTACTAGCACCATCAGGAGCGGAGACTTCAAAGTCGGGAGAAGCAAGGGCAGGTGGTGATGGCGAGTATCCGGCTCGAGCAGTGTGTATTAAAATTGCACTGTGAATCAGAAGACATGTAATGAGAAAAGGCAAAGTAGAGACAGGAGTAATAAGGATAAACGAAACGTACGCAGTCAAGCCAAAGACTGGCTTGATACCTCCCGCTTCCCGTCCCGTTAAGAATTGGTGCATACGAAACTTGCGTTTTCGAAAGACTGGCCCATTAGAAGCCTTCACTTCGTTCTCGTCGGATCTCTTAAATGTTCTAAGGGATGAATTAGATAACGAGCGGCGTTTTTTGCCATTGCGGTTCGCAGAGCCGTTTTTACTGAGTTTGTTTTCTGAAGGATCCAGTAAAACCGGTGGACCGTCCCAATCCCAGTCGTTTGAAGTATGATAACGATAACCTGAGCCGTCGTCTCCGAGTTCGACGAGTTCTGGTTCTGAACGAATTATACTCGCTGGTGGTGTGGATGATAGGAAGGAAGCCAGAGGATGGGAAAATAAAGCGGTAACTTCTGGAGCATTAAGGATAGGCTGAAGGAAGGTGAGCCTGGCCACGGAGAAACTAGAACGGACGTACTTGAAGAGTGTTGTCCAAAACAAGAACTACGACTCTATTGAAAACAAAGATTGAGATTCGAGATGCGTGGAGACCCACAGAACACGCACGGAGTTACGAGTAACTGTTTCTCCACGTAGAACGGCTCTAGCATACAAAGAAGCGGAACTTTATTTCGATCTGGAGGAAGACCTATCTAGTTGAAATCGTTGGTTTGTACATAGTCCAAGATGAGAATTTAAACCTACTTCCTCGAAAGCTTCTCTTCTCTAATTAAACGAATCAATATTGAACCCTCAAAACCGAACATACGGATAACACACGGCGGTATCTTCTATCGACTTGTCCTCTGGATCCATTTTGCCTCCTGGTAACGAAGTATCACCTGCAAACGAACGCAGAGTAGTAGCTCGTCTATGGTACCAATCAGGGAAGGAACTTTGAGCTTTGGATCAAAGATACTCACTTGCTCAATAAAACATACAAGTCACCTTTTCGCCCAACAAATAAAGCCACTAGTACCGCCGCGCGCCGTGATCGAGGAAACGGCAACCAAGGCTGAGGAAACGTGTCTTTGAGCGGCTTGTACGCGCCCAGGTTTCGTAGGCATCTAGCACATAAATTTGACCCGAGTGTATGAATCAAGAGTTGGCCTTACCTTTTCGATTCTCGAGTCAAGGCTACAAGATTCGTATTCCTTTCCAAATCATCGGGAGACAACCTCAGATTCTTACTTGTCCTGACTCGCTCCTCTGAGCGGAAATGATATCCTAGAAAGTTTCGCGAGCCAATTGGTAGATTTCGTCGGTTGGATGAATGTTCTTTCTTGGCAGACATTTAAGCAGAACAGCAGATGAAGGATCGTCATAGTTTTGGACGAATTTCGGCATTTCGGTAACATCGAAAGCCGGGTAGCGATCACATGACGCTAGACTCTACAACTTCAAGAGTTCCACTTAGCCGTCGTGTGGTTCACGAAGGTAATTTCGTTCGAGAAAGGACACTTCCGCTTTGCGAAAACGCTCTGGCCGTACAGTCAATCTGAATTTCGTCAACAATCTGTCTTGTTGCACTCACGACTAGTGTGCACTGCCATCGGAGCTCATCTTGTCCGAACGTTCACGTCTCCCACAATCAAAGGAACAAGTATATCATCCAGAGAGCGAGCGAGCTGTCTGTCCTGTCATTCAAAAATGCCCTGGCAGCTTGATTTATAAGGCACCAACACTGAGTCACTGCGAAGTAACACTTGATTCTACTTACGAACCCTCCACTGTACTCATTATTTATGTCTTTCGCTCTTCCTCCTGGACTATACGAGATCCATACTCTCAACGATGACAAGAAGAAGCTCCTTGCTCCATCTTCTCCTGGAGAGAAAGTCACCATAGGCACAATCAAAGACCCCCGCAGTGTTGTAAGTGTCATTTTCCACGAAGTAATACCATATTCTCACCACTCACATTATTGATTTTCAGTGGCAAATCTCGGGTGACGGATTGATCACTTCGTTCTCCACCGGATGCCAAACCCAGACAATGAACAACCCATCCACTGCCGGAAGCGATGTACTGACCGACAAGGGACACGGGATGCGCTGGATTGTCTGCAGTGTTGAATCGTAAGTACATACTTTTTTGTGCAGGATAGACACGCTCAATTCCCCGATAGCAACGGTAACTACACCTGGACAGGATCAATCATGACCAACGACGTGACTGGGCTTTTCTGGTCCATCGAATCCGGCTACAAGGTAAGAACAATTCGTTGATCTCTGGTTTTATTGATAAGGGAACGCATCGTTGTTCCACAGGTAGTCCTCACAAGTCCTAACTTCGAATGCATTCCCCAGTTCCGCTTCGTACCCGTTAGCCTCAAGACGACAATGAACAAAGATGTAACGATACGACCTACGATAGGAAGAGGAACCGTGGAGGCCATCCTTACCCTCACCATTCTAATACTGTACAAAATTCTGGAGAGGCTTGGAGGGAAGGCGAAACCTGTTTGACAGCTGACAAGGCACAGATAATCTCACATTCCATGTATGCATACTTGTTACATGACTCCTGAGTCGAAACATCACTCGGTACGAAATTGATTTCCAAAAAATCGTCCTGATTATTGGTGTGTTGAAGACGAAAAATTCTCTTCCATTCTGGTGACTTTGGTTGATCTAATATTACATTGCTTGATTTTCTCTCAAACTAGTCTATCCGTTCATCCCACAACTTCCGGAGGCCAAGTTCCTCATCTACGCGAAAAGAGCGAGTGAGAAATCTACCAGAACGTACAATTTTGGACGATCGAAACATACCGGAGCATCTCTAAACCTCTAATGAGCCTGTCGCTCCAACTTTCGAATCCGTTCCCGTAGACCCAGGATTTTTAAGTGTCTCCGTTGGCTCGGGAGGCGCATCAGGCGCATCATGATACACAGGTGCGGAGCGATAGAGGTCTTTCCCTGTTGGCTCGTTGTCAACAACTGCTGGGTGACCGAGGCCTTTGGCTAGTAAGAAGATAGATACATCGTTAGTGACAAGTCTTTATATTTGAATTTGGAACTTGAAGACTAGGATGCTTACCCTGCATATCTTTCTTTATGGCCCTCGCGGACGCAGCGCTGTCTTCAAATTTGTGTGGCATAATAGATGATATAGACGTTGAAATTGGTTTGTAAGTACTGGTCTCTTATGATTAGTGACTGTCTGCTTTTATAGTGATTTGGAGAGGTTACATGATGTCATTAGGCCACACCACACCAAAACTGACGTTAAGTTTTTTGTCATCGCAGAAGTCAGCCTGGTTATAACTAATAAACTTAAAGTTGAACTGTTCGAAAGGGAGATGTTAAAGGTAATTAGAAAATGGAAAATATTATTTTCTATTTTCTAATACGTACATGCCACTGCGATGGCACAATGCTATCCCAGCAGTCTTCCTTTATTTCTACTACTACATGGAGAAGTTCATGCACTATCGGAATTATACGCTATTGCTCAATGATCTGCATGGTCATGTACATATATCCTCGATAGTAAGAACTTGTCGGTGTATCTTCTGCGTCGGGAAGAAAGAAGAAGTCAAGGGTGTTTAACGAAGTGCCTCTGAGCCCCCCAACAACGATTGACTCTCAGTTTATCGTCTCTACCATGGTTGCAACAATTTCTTCTGAGATCACAACTCGACAGGAAAAACCTCGAGTTCAAGCTCTGCCTCCAAACCGTTTACCGGTAATTCAGTAAAAATCTGATTGTTGGTATGTGCACCTTGCATTTATACCAATGTTTCACCACTCAAAGCTCGTTTTTTCGCCGACGTTGCAGAGTGCTTCCCTGCCCACCCCGAGCCTTTTACGAAGATCACTTCTGTCATCTGGCGTACAACCTTTATCTCCTTCGATATCGTTTATATGATAAGTGCAGCTTGCTCAACGATTTTGCCTCGTGAGCTCGTGGACCCTTCTTCGATTTGCATACCGAAAGGTCAGAAGGTGGTCATAAATCAGGGTGAGCTATGTATTTCTTTCTTTCGTAGCATGACCGTTCTGACTAGGAATAATGGACGTCCCAATTTGTATAGCATTTAAACCACACGACGCTTCGAGCATAAACGTAGATCCTAGAGACTGCGATTGTGAACCGGACAGTCCCGACTTTTCTTCTGGCAATAAGCTAGATACCCCTTTCAACTTAGACAGAAGCGTATCGGTGTACACTTCCACTACGGTTATTATAGCAACTACCTTGGTGACTGCGCCAAGTAGAACAATCAACACTACATCGACCTTTACTTCGAATACTTCAATAACTCAGTAAGTTCCTGTTCCACTTGGCTATGTGCATTATAAAAGAGTCATCATCAGGAGTAAACAAACTACAAACGAGTCAAGGTATGAATCAAGACTGATGGTAGCTCATCTGCTCATCTTTACTATGTACAGCTCAACAGTTCATACCAGTGCAATTGTGGGAGCCATCATTGGCACCTTGGGAACAATGATGATTGCAGTGCTTGGTATATTCTACATCCAAAAACGTGTGCGGCGATCCACAAAACTTCGTACTGATACCCTCGAATCACCAACGGAAAGCCAGCCCCCACCACCTGTCCTACCGAAGCCGATTCCAGTCAAAATCGCACGGGAGCCTTACACGCTCAAATATCAGGAAGCTCAAGGGATCGCCAAATCATCATTGGAGCCTGAGCAGAATGGTTTCATCCATCCATCCATCAGGATCTTCACACCAGATGGAAGAAGGATTGACGAGCTGATGGAGAGAATGCACACTTTGGAAACGCGCTTGGCGATGGAAAGGGTTTACGGAGGGCAAGCTTCAACCCCATTACCCCCGTATTATACAGATGACATTCCAGTATAAGGTCGAAGGACTTGTTGAGGTAGTAGTAGTATTGGAAGGATCATGTATTTAGGTACTGTGTATGAAGGGCACCGTAAATGATCAGACTTGAGTTTGCAGAGCAGGCAATGCGTGTCCAAACTAGTCCATTCTCTACTGTGATATGACAAGCAACTCCCACTAAATAACCATTGAACCGTATATACTCAAATACCCTCTTGGAGAAAATCAAATGATTTTCCTGATTGATCTTCAGAAATGTCTATTTATGGGTGGTATGGTTTCAAGTGTATTCTCGTTGCTGGAAACCCGTACACTAGTGATATGAGCGTAGGATGGAGGAAGCTCTGCCCTTTCTCCCTTGTCGAGGGAAAGGACTACAAAGGAGTCCCGATCGGACATGCGTGATATGCGCCCCATGTGCGTTGTACGCCCCCCGTTGGGAGAAAATAGGCAGTGTGGTGGTTATTTGATATTTGCATTCTGAACCTGTGCTCGTACGTGTTTCGAGTGAAGGACATATGTTTATTTAACCTGTAGAGAGTTCAGGACTATCCCTCAGTCGTTTATTCACGTCTGAGGGTAAGTCCTTTGTTCAATGTGTTTGTTTTCAAGTATATTTACTTACGTTCGTGTAGCGTATTTATTGAACCTTTACAGGTAATATAAGGAGTCGTTTATTCACGTCTGAGGCGTATTTATTGAACCTTTACAGGTTATGGGCCCCGACCGCTGCTGAATCGACCACGAAAACCTGACCCTCGACCCGAAAACCCAAGTAAAATAAAATGTCCGGTAACGCTGGTATCCCTGCCCCTGTCCCCGACATACCCGTCGACCAAAAGTTTGACGGAGGGATCCAAATAGCATGGAAACCCATAGAGAGAAAAATAAAAGTATCCTTGAAGAACCAAGGCTTAAATGGATACATCGACGGAACAATTAAAAGACCACTTACCGAATCAACCCTAGAGTCGCTTACTGTCAAAGAATTGACTCCTGTATTCTCAGAGAGACCCTCGAAAGCGGAGTGGACGTTCCGAAACAATCGAACAAAAGGAATCGTAGAATCCTTCATCGCCGACCTGCCCTCCTTGGTACCCGAGGTAGACGAGATGGACGCGAAGGAGTTATTCGATGCCCTGATAAAGGAATTCGGCCAGAAGGACGATATGAGAAAAGTTATCTCGATGAGGAGACTCCGGAGCCACATATTTCGCGAGAACGAGACCCTAGACACATTCCTTCGCACCTTGCGAGAGTTCAGAAAAGACGCCATAGATATGGGAAACGATATCCCCGACAACGTGTTTAGGGAGATCGTCCTTGCGGCGTTCCCCACAGTCACATTCGATACCATCATGCAAAACATTAACGCTAATCCGGGAACGTTCCCCACGTCCACGTCGATTATCCAACATATATCGTTCCAATACTCGAGGGCGGAGAACCGACCAGATGCCATCGTTCCAGGAGATCGCCTCCCCCAAGCAAACTCCATATCCTACTTGAATTCCCGTATCGAGACCCTGGAGAAACAGATATCAGCCTCTGCGAATGCTGTTAGGTTCCCAGATAAGAAGTGCAAAAACTGCCAGCGTGCAGGCCACGTCGCAGAAGAATGCTTTAGGAAAGGAGGGGGAAAAGAGGGCCAATACCCCCCTTGGTGGAAAGGAAGAAAGGAGGCTCCAGAACGATCGCCCTCAGCAAATGCTACTGCAGCTGTAGACAGGAAGGCCCCTGAAGTGGCTGAACTTACTCAGTATTACGGGCTGGTAGCGACAGCCGCCCGAGAGAGGACCGAGGATGCGATCTACGCTGATACAGGAGCGTCGGACCACTTCTTCCGCAATCGTGAGGACTTTACCACATATACTCCATATGTAAGACTCGCCCGTTCCTCTGAGGCATCGACACCTCTGAAAATCGAAGGCCACGGAAAGGTTAGCAAAACTTTCACAAAAGAAGGGAAAGACGTTATCGTCAACTTTGAGAACGCCCTTCATGCACCAGAGGTCTCCTATAACCTCGTGTCGATTTCGAAGCTCGACTCGCTTG
The DNA here is from genome assembly GCA_027886635.1 of Lentinula boryana. Lineage (NCBI taxonomy): Eukaryota > Fungi > Basidiomycota > Agaricomycetes > Agaricales > Omphalotaceae > Lentinula > Lentinula boryana. Next base: position 6,859 of record MU790815.1, on the reverse strand, counting down.
GTTACCAGGTACTCTTTGGGAAGGGTATCGCGAAATTCTATAGCCCGTCCGGAGTTTACTTTCTGACAGGTTATGGGTCAGGGGGACTCTACCGTTTGATAGAGAAGGAAAAGAACTCCGAGGGTTTAATGGTGAAATCCAGGTCATTGAATAGGCCCGCAGACTTGAAGACATGGCACAGAAGGTTGGGTCATGCAGGTATAGGCCGAATCAAAATGATGATGGATAAGGAGCTGGTGAACGGCCTTGAAGTGATAGGACCAACGAACGAGACGATGGATAAATGTGACAGTTGTCAGCTTGGAAAAGCAAGGAGAAGGCCATTCGACGCAATTACAACCCGTGAATCGAGACGATTGGAACGCATCCATGTCGACTTGACAGGGCCTATACGAATTCGAGCATTGGGAGGATATTACTATTCGATGCCGATAGTCGACGGTCACTCAGCGATGGCTAAGGATTTTTATTTGGCTAATAAAGAGGCAACTACAACACTTGCGGCGATAAGGTCGTACAAAGCTAGAGCAGAAAACGAGACAGGGGAGAAACTAATAAGCATACGGGTTGACGGAGGTAAAGAATTTACAGGCGTACTTTGGAAGAACTGGGCCGATGAGAATGGCGTAAAGTTGGAGATCATTCCCCCCTACTCATCCGCCGCAAACGGTGTCGCCGAGCGTAAACACGGGGTCACCTTTGACCGTGTCCGAACCATCCTTCAGGACTCCAAACTCCCGCCCTTTCTATGGGCCTATGCGTGCGCGTACATCGTATATACAGACAACCTGTTGCCTGCATCGCGAACGGGTTTCCAGATACCTGCGGAGATTTGGTACAAAAAGAGGATGGATGTCTCTCACCTCAGGCCGTTTGGAGCTATGGCATGGGGCACTATCGTCGATAAAACCCCGGGAAAACTTGACTTGAGGGGTTTTAAAGGGAGGATGGTGGGGTACCAGGAGAGAGGTGTATATCTCCTGTATGTGTCCTCTGGCCGGGTGATACCAAGCCGAGACGTGACGTTCGACGAGTTCATACCAAAATCGATGTCTCCCGTTGGAGAGGAGGGGAGAGAAGATGAAAGCGAAGAATACCCTCCAACTGGAGACGCCCCAACCAAAATAGACGCTGACAACAATGAGGCCGAGGCGTCAATCGAAGATCAAACGACTAAAGTTAATCCTGGACCACCTGATTTCGAAAATCAAATTGTAGATCAACCAACACTTCGTCGTTCTCAACGAGTACGTTTCCCATCCAACAGAGCTATTGACACCTCTGAGTTCCTGTCTCGTGAACAAAAAGCTAGAGGATCAGGGGAGGCATGGGCAGAAGAAAACCGGGTCCCTCGAAACCTTGCAACCTCATTTGCGATATTCGCCGAGACACTACCTGATGAAGTAGGGCACGAACATAATGTTGCATTGAATGCAATTGGCCTCCCACCAGTCCCGAAAACGTACTCGTTAGCTCTGGAAGACCCGTCAAGGTGGCTCCCGGCAATAGAGAACGAGAAGACGAGAATGGAGGAGTTTGACGTATTCGGGCCACTTCAAATACCTCCACAAGGTGCCACTATTCTCAACCCCTTGTGGGTTTTCGCCCACAAACTTGACGGAAAGGGAAATATCGTCGACGAAAAGGCGCGATTGGTGGTGAACGGAGGAAAACAAGTCGAAGGAATCGACTACTATGAAACGTTTGCGGCCGTCTTAAGGTTTGAATCTCTCAGAATACTAATCGCAACATGGGTTACCCTGGGATACAATATCTGGCAGATAGACTTCACATCGGCTTATTTAAACGCAGAAATCGAAGAGGAATTGTACATTCGCCCGCCCGAAGGTTTCGAGGGGAGAGGATCCGGAAAAGTCATGCGACTGAGAAAGTCGCTGTACGGGACCATGCAGGCGGGAAGAAACTGGTGGAGGAAACTAGATAAAGCATATCAGGAGATGGGGTACAAACGGTCTAAGGCAGACCAGTGTGTAAGGACCAGAAAAACGAAGACAGGGGAGACCATTACTGGGACATATACCGACGACACGTTAGGAGGATCGTCGTCAGTGGAGGAGATGATCAAGGCAAAAAAGGAGTTAGGCGAGAGATTCAGGGTTAGGGATACAAACAGCGTGCAATTCGCGCTAGGTATGAGGCTCGTATACAACCAGGAGGAGCAGTCAGCTACACTTTCGATGGAGAAATATTGGGACCAGGTCTTCGCAAAGTACGGACTTCAGGATCTAAAACCCAAAGCAACACCACTTGCTCCTGGCGCAACTTTATCGACAGAGCAAGGGCCAAAGTCGGACGAAGATCGAGAGTTCATGAGGGATAAACCCTACGCTGAGATCCTGGGCGCTATACAGTTTGGACAGGGTGAGTGCCGACCCGACATAGCCTATGCTACGAATCTCTTGTCCCGGTTTCTCCAAAACCCAGGGCGCGCGCACTGGAATGGACTGGTTCATTTATGTCGCTACATAACAGGAACGAAAAGATACGGGATTACCTACAGTCGACAGAGCCAAGGACTGTCGCCGAGGACATACAGCGATTCGAACTACGCAGCATGCGTAGATACGCGACGATCCACCACGGGAGTTGTCACAATGCTCGCGGGAGGCCCTGTGTTTTGGATGGCGAAGCGACAAGATGTGGTAGCGTTGTCTACAACTGAAGCGGAATACATAGCATATGGAAAGGGGGCGCAACAGGCCATATGGGTAAATAATTTCTTGGCCGAAATAGGACATCCCGTACCTACCCCATCTGACCTTTACGCGGACAATACTGGGGCTATCGCAATTTCTGAGAACCCCAAGTTCCACCAACGGGTTAAACACATCGACATACGCTTCCACTACCTCCGGGACTTAGTCGAAAAGGGATCTATCAAAATCCATTATGTGCCCTCGGAGGAAAATCTCGCGGATATTCTCACAAAAGCGCTGGGGTCGACAAACCACAGGGCGCAGATGAAATTGTTAGGTATTACGGATGTCTATCGGGACTAGGGGAGTGTCGAGGGAAAGGACTACAAAGGAGTCCCGATCGGACATGCGTGATATGCGCCCCATGTGCGTTGTACGCCCCCCGTTGGGAGAAAATAGGCAGTGTGGTGGTTATTTGATATTTGCATTCTGAACCTGTGCTCGTACGTGTTTCGAGTGAAGGACATATGTTTATTTAACCTGTAGAGAGTTCAGGACTATCCCTCAGTCGTTTATTCACGTCTGAGGGTAAGTCCTTTGTTCAATGTGTTTGTTTTCAAGTATATTTACTTACGTTCGTGTAGCGTATTTATTGAACCTTTACAGGTAATATAAGGAGTCGTTTATTCACGTCTGAGGCGTATTTATTGAACCTTTACATCCCTGTATCATCTGACTACTGTCATTTGGACTGATTTGCGGAGGTGTGTTCAAGTCCATAGTATGGACTGACGAGACTGGTAAGGTGTCTCTCAATATTTGTTTTTTCCATTGCAGGGTATCGAGGTGGCCTCCTGTAAACTGGATCACTACTGATTGTCAGGTTTCTGAATGCTAACAGTGGGACGTACGGGACCTCATTCGTATTATGCGCAAAACGATTAACGTCAAAGCTATACCAGCAGCTAGACCCACAAGGCCTCCAGCTACACCAACCTGAATAGTATTGACAGATGTTGAATGAGTAGATGCAGGAGTCGATAATGCACTAGCACTCCTGATAACAGAAGTTGTCACTATGGTTGCATAAGATGTCGATGTGGGTATTGGATTGTAAATGATATAATCTAGATACAGCCGGCCATTCTTATCTCCTGGTGGGACAATGATAGTAAGTGTGTGGTCTCCTGGGTTCAGCAAAGGAGATCTATAGAACGGAACCCGGTAGTTCGTTTGACCATTCGTGGGAAAAGTGAGCTGAGAGCTGTTTGAATTATCCAAGTTGTAAATGGAAGTAGGGGAGTTCTCCTGGTAACCAATTGTCCCAAAGACCTTGACCCCAACTCCTGTGCAATTGAGATATTAGTATTATATGATTGGAGAAGCCTCAGCGAATATGTACCCAAAAAGGTAAAGGTAGCCGTTGAATTCACAGTGTAGTCGGACTCATGCGTCGTACCTTCACATTCAGATCCAGGTACTCCTCCGAGTGTCCATCCAGAAGAGTACAAGATACGTGAATCAGTATCATCTACCAGAACTTCTGAGCTTGATACAAGTGGACAAGGGAAAGAAGTCATTAGATTTGATTCCTTTCAATGTCGGTATTTATATCAGAATTCGGATTAGTGAATCGGCTTTCGACTTGAGATCAAACTCCAACACTTGATGTATGAACTTTACAGAGCCACGCATGTCCTGGAGCATAGCAGCTTTGACGGTTCATCATTACTTTGATGGTTCATCATTACCACCACTTAAGCGCATACACAGAAGTGGGACTTGACCTGAAAATTCCGGTCAAACTTATTCTAGATTGAAACCGTGTGTGGTATCTATAATTTACTAAAAATGATCACTCACGGTTTTGAACCAAAGTGCAGGATTTCGAGATGAAACTACAGTTGAACATCTCAGATTGCATACGATTTGCACAGCCAATATCCTATGCAATGTGAGGTGTTATGGCAACTTGAGAAAAATTGAAACAAAATAAAATATAAAATAAAAAAATTGTTTATTGGTCATGTGATTCCACGACGGTACATTATTTACGTACATATCTATGCGTACTCGTCTTGGTGAGCTGACTCGGAGACTTAAGTGTCAGGGACAGAGGTGAGATATGTCTGCGTCAGCACTCGTTCGTTTTGTGCGAATATCTCGGGTAGAGAGCGTCAACATAACATTAATACGCTGGGTCGTTATGCAAGGGCTGTGTTCGAGTACCGGCGTGTGTAGGATCTTCGTTCGCTGGGGCGACCCGGGCGAGGATTTATACTATGGCGATATGAATACTCCTTAGGAAACCCTATGCACCGAGTAAATCTCATACCACATAACATGTATTTGTGAAACAAATTTCCTCATTTCAGAGCGCTTGGTATGAATTTCCGGGTCCATGGTGCGTTAGATCGATTCTGATATCTGTGTGGTCGTTTCTTTCTTAGATTGACCGTATAAGACTTGTAACTAATGCTCATTCAAATTGACCATGAGTATCACTGTTCCAGTGTACTCTCCTATCCGATACCTCTCAGGTTCTTCAGTTCCTCTACACTAGAGTGTCCCACCGACAAGGAAGAGAATATTCGGTCTCTCGTTGCAGATTGAAAATAATCCTCTCATCTCGAAACTCGTATTACTTCCCCCCAATGTTCACGTAGTTTGAACTTTGTAGATTGAAAATTCATCCTATCATCGTTCAAGTGAAATGAGAAGTCGGATGCTAAACATTTTGAGCAACGATAAGATAAGTCAAACAGGGACAAGTAGAGTAGCTAGCATATACTATCTCATGATGCACTTCCCAGTCATTGAGATTTACGTTTCGATTGTAAAGACTCGCGACTTTGACCGTAATAGAAGCGGCGCCTTCCTACGCCCAAGAACCACGCCAGCCTAAGAACATCTCCATGAAATCAAACAGCCTTGTCCTTATTCAAATAGTCCACATACCTGACGCAGAAAAGGAACGTTGTTAAGGTTATGTTACCGTGCGTTATGCCATTCCACGATGTAATACTGAATCTAATTTCGGGAGGAATTCCCATAAAACTCGACAGAACACTACATTCGTTATTGTAGAAAGGGTGAGGTTCAGTTAATGCTCTCAAAAAGAACACTCACTGTACAACCTGTATAGAAGAACAATAAGCTCGAGATATCTAGGTGAATCAACTAAGAGAGGAAATCTTACATCGGCAATTGCAAGAGCAGTAAGAATGGCACCGACAATTCGCTCTTGTGCAACGGGATTGTCACGAAACGTATCTGCTGTTACTCGAAAGACAAAAGATACCATGAATCCCACGAGCATGTAACCTTTTGGCTTTCTCTTAAGATAGTCACGAATACAGGGAAAACTGGAACTTACAGTTACCAAGCTGCCATAACGCAACAGCAGTGCGAGGGTCCAAAGATTCTAAAGGCAAAGACAGTCTGTTTGGATGAGGAATCTGCTCGTGGTGGAACCAAGCCGCGCCTGGCCATATCCAGATCATTGGAGCTGAGACAATTGCGGACACTAGTTCGCTCAGAGTTCAGCTTTCGATTCAAGCTTTTGGCAAGTAGTAAGATGTACTCACTTGGTTCAAAATACAGGAAGAGCAATCTATACAATCCCGGAAGTACTTGAAGATTATCAGTCATTGATTCGGTTTGGGTGTTTACTGTACCGCGCTCTAGGGATTTAGAAGGTTGGAGTAGCAATGAAGAGTGCTGATGAACAAGGAATAGCAGGCCTCATGGCTGAAGAGGCGCACCTCACTCAACGTGTAATTTACGTGTTAGCAGCTGAGTTCAATAAATCGCTGTGCTCACTATCATCTATATCTATGAAGTGTATGGCATCGCTTGACACGATCGTAATCTGCAGTTTACCACTTGAAGAAGAATAATGAGTAAAAATTACACAATGGATGGTTCGTAGCATAGGCCCAACTTGAAAATTTGATCTGCTTGTCATTGAAGCTGAATTTTGAGGTTCTCAACGGCTATTTGTAGGAAGCAGCATTGCATCGAGTGCATAGATTCTAGTTCAATCACTGACACACGCCTGACGATGGTTATGATCGGAATGGAACGCAACTTGTATCTAGTGATGTTCAGGCTTGGGCTGGGCTTCATCGGGCCTGGGCTCATATAAATCCAAGCCTGAGCTCTGAGCCCAAGCCCAGGGCTCAAAGCCCCGGGCTCAGGCT
>MU790814.1:0-31509 GCA_027886635.1 Lentinula boryana | reverse complement strand
AGGTCATGTGATGTCTAACTGTCCCGATACGGTGAAGTTTATTTTTCGAAATGCGGGAAAAAGTGCTATTTTTAAATTGGCGGCAGTGTGAGAACTAGGCACTGGATCGGTGGCTGTGTGGTATCAACTGAACCGGAATTAGCAAAAAAGTATGGATGTTAAAAAATCATGCTGTTTCGTTTTGATCTGAGCCCGGTACGGCCCATTTGATGCGCATTCGCCAATTAAGGTTAACTGTAGTTGCGTATATTATTAGGTGTGGCGGAAGATTGGGCCGGAAGATTGCCTTGGAAGATTGATCGCCTTCAAAAAATTCAGCCGCATGCCTTATGTTCTGCAAACGGCTGTAATATCGAATTGGTATGACTCCCCAATATCATTCTGCACTTGTACTCTAGCACTCTTATACCTCGTTCGACCTCGTCGACCTTCAGTCGACACTATCTCGATCTCGAATGAACTCCACACAGACCGCGCAGCATAGCGAGGATACTGTCAATAATGGTATCAAAGGTCCACTTGATCCGCACGCTCCTAACACCTGGGTGCTTAGGCTACATAATATTTGACAAGTGGTATACGTACACCAATCGCCCTCAAGTCAGGCACAGATTGCACACAATCGTGGGTGCTTAGGCTACATAATATTCAACAAGTATTATACTTATTTGTACGTGATGTTTTTGTGCTCTATACATACCTATAGGTCCTACAGAGGATCCTACATAGCTACGAGCTAAGTAACTATCACTCCTCATGTTCAGTAATCATCTAAATAATTTCCCTCTACGACCCATGGGAATATTCTTTCCTTTTTTGCTCATTGCCCTCCTTGTTCATAACGAGCCATCCCGTTAATTATATTTCTAGGTTATATTTTTCTAACCATCCTAAAGGGTATCCACGTCACTTGCACTCTTCAGAAATCCTATATATTTTTATTTAAATAGCCCACTCTCTATATAGAACAGGGTAATGTACCTAAAAGGGAACAGGTGTCTAAGTACTAAAAGGGAAAGAATAAAAAAGAAAAAGAGTCAATTCATAACAGAAATCCTCTATATTTTTATTTAAATAGCCCACTCTCTATATAGAATAGGGTAATCATTGTTGGAGGTCTGTCAGCCATTGACAACTTGGAGACATTGTCAGTGAGTTCTTCAATTTTTGTCCTCGTTGTTGTTCATAGTCAAGGAAGAGCGGTAACACGTGACGGCGTTGTTTGTTTGAACAGCGGTGATAGTTACGGATACCGGGGTCTGTCTTCTTTCTCTTTGGCAAACCTCTTGCTCATCCTTTCGTTATAGGACATTTTTCTCTGATTTTCGGTCAGAATTTCACTATATATGGACAGTCACACTGGATGCACATGATCTTGCCCAAGGATGCTCTCAATCTTACATATCCTGCGTCTACCCTCAACACATATTACATACATGTCCTCTCCTTAATCCAAACCACAAGCTTCCCAACAAGTAATCTGAGGATGATATGTTGACTGAGCTACATCTCTCTTTGAAACGGGCTCTGATGTGTTCTGATCTAGACTCGTCTCAGTTGATGATTGATTAGACCCGGAGCCATTGTTCTGAGGAATTGAATGAGTGCTTGCGGAGAAATATTGAAGAGCCATACCGCGCCATCCTCTTTCGATAAGTCCTCCTCGGTGCCATAACCCGCAGCAAATCCGGCTCCAGCAGCAAGAACCATGGCGGCAGCAGCGACGCCGACCTGTTTTCTTTTACTACTCTTGTTCTCTCCCGGTGCCTTCTTCTTCTCCTCCTTACGATGTGCTTCAATGGCAGGTCTCACTTGAGAATTATCAGCATGTTTAGGAAGAGGTCGAGAATAATTTGGTGTAGTGGATTTGGTCGAGTCGTCGGACGGCACTCGGTGATGGGAGGTTGGTGTAGCAGGACGATTAGGGTTTCGTGGGGGGATAGGAGGAGGAGAGGCAGAATCGGGCTGCTCCTTCTTCTCGCTGGGAGTTTGAGGTAAGGGTTTCTTAGGGGGAGGACCTGGCCATGGAGGATGATCAGGTGTTGGAGGAAGAGCTTTCTCAGGTGGTGGACCTGGCCATGGAGGATGATCAGGTGTTAAAGGAAGAGCTTTCTTAGGTGGTGGACCGGGCGATGGAGGTATACCAGCTTTCGGGGGATTTGATGGAAGAGGTACGTCCGGCGGAGGACCAGGCGATTTGAAAAGTCTACCGTAAGAAGGAGGAACAGCGTTTGCAGCAAGAGCGAGGGCGAGAGTAACGAAAGGGACGAGTGTTTTTTGATATCGCATTACTATAACCGGGCCAGCCGGGAAAATGAAGGAAGAGGGAAGAGAAGAAACAAACGCCTTCGCTTTGATTTTTATTTTATTTTATACGTCAGTTCGCTCCGACGGGATTCATGAATAGATTCAAGCTCAGCCCTTATCCTTATCATAATCAAATAAACGTATGTTCATTCAGGCAAGCTATACACAAGATGCTCAGTCCAAATCCCAACGAGAAACTCTGCGGTGGTACATTGACCTAGCTACGGCCCTCTTGGCAGGCGGACTGCTCGTGTCAGTAGAAGATGCACTGGTGTCACTTCCTGTATCACCCTCCCCACTTGTTTCGCTCCCTGCGATGCTTGCAGTGTCGTCCACATTACCAGTCTGTCAAAATGCTAACTGAGCTAATGCGTCGAATCGAATAATCATGAAACTCACTGTGCTAGGTGCACCTGAACCTTCACTGGCCGTACCACTACTGCCAGATGAGCCTTTGCCGCCAGCCCACATCAAGCCTCCTGCGGTAACAAGTGAACCGGCCGCTGCACCAGCCGCTGCAAAGCCTGCATACTTGGCAATTTTCTTGACCTTCGGATGTTGTATAATTTTGCCGAATTTCCCTTTTACAGCTGCCATCTTTCCAGCTGGGTTAGCATTCGGTGCACCTGTGTGATGATCCTGCACTCCTGGATGTAGATTGAGACCCTCATTTTTCTGTTCTGGGTGAGGTAGGACAATATCATGGTGTGGTTTCTCTTCTAGTTGCGGGGCACCTCCATTAGGCGGGGGTGTCGGGTGGGTGTCGCGCGAAGATAAAAGGGCCCGAGGAATAGCAGGAGGTTCACCCGGTGGCGGAGGACCCTGTGGCGGAGGCCAAGGACCATTCCACCCCGTAGGAGGGGTATAACCTCCACTGTTAGTTGACAGAGAAGCACCCGAGGGGACAGAAGCTGCTCCAGTGGAAGTGGGAAGTGGAACAGCATCTGATGAAGACGAAGGCCCGTGTCGCACAACAAGGGAGTGACCATCAAAGCCACCAGCCGTTTGAGTGTAAGCACCACCGTTGGTAAAGGGCGCGGTAGGAGCAGCGTTCGCCGCGATGGTCAAGGCGAGAGTGACGAAAGGAATAAGGGCACTGTAAGTTCGCATATCTTCCAAGTAGTATCGTTGGGTCAGCGTGGGTTTCGAAAACGGGGCTGGGCAACGTCTTACCTAGAGTACGTTACGAATAAGAGTTGAGTGAAGAATGCAAGTGTATAGCTTGTTCACCGGACCAGCCGATAGAAAGACGACAACGAGGAAGGAGCAAGGGAAAAAAAACCACCAGGGTATGAGAAGGGGGAAATTTTGCTGAAGCCGATGCGTCTTATATTACAGTCTAAGCGAAGGCTGTAAGCCTGTGTGATTCTGTGTGATTCCACAGTGGAAACCCGTCGGGACTTAGGAGTACGTCCGTCGCAAATGATCATGAGTCGCAATGGGTTCATGACTTCTCCGTTGCTAAGCACAGCTTGCATCGTCTCCTCAATTCAGACACCGTCTGTAGGCCAAAAGAGAGAATTGTGGTGAATACCAAGGATGCACCGACAGACACTAGCCTAGGCGAAACGCGCAGACGAAATCGTCCAGTGGTTTATAGACGAAGCGTGTGTCCTCAATAGCGTGTGTCCTCAATGACTCGGGACGGCTATCTCTCCATCGTCACGCCGTTAGCTGGGACGACGAGTAGGTATCAGGTTCAGTGGCATGAGGCAATGGCAATGAGTTATAGTGATTGCGGAGAACGCAGAGCTGTTGATTGTACGTACGTAAGTAGTGGCGTTGATTCTTCCTCTAGTCAGCCTGTTTTTTAATCAATAAGCACATCTAAACTTGCATGTTATCATCCTCATATCACGCCTTCCACCAACGACGAGAACGTTCGACAATTGTCCAAAATCACTACTCGACAGCCTCATAAAAGGACTTCAAGTACAGCCTATTACACCGAAAAAAACGTGCGAAAGGTACAGGTAGACTGAGGGATTTTTTTAGCTGTGGATCAGGCTACGCTCGTACGTGTAGCCGGTTCTTCGTTTCCCGATAATTCGCTTACAACATATCGCCCTTCCTCAAGTCATAATGGATCATCTCTCATGGTTGACGAACTTGGGAAGTTACTTCGGCGTATGAAGCACTGGATAAAATCCTGTCATCAATGGAGATCAAAGTTTGTGGACGCGATGATATCTCCGATGGTACTCTCTGAACTACTTCTCTCATCTCTGCCAAAAACCGTCGGTCGCTTCCACCAACCCCGTCGCTGAACATGCTCCTTTTGGGGTCCATGGTGAATCTCCCGGCGAAGGGAACGCGCTTGACCACTTTGACGGAAAGCCAAGTCCGACACCTCTCATTCCATAACTTTGCGCCGACACCAGCACCTCCTCCAATCGCCTTCCATCATGTATTTCTCTTCCTAATGCGGTTGCTGGGGCAAGGGCGATATTGATTGATTAGCGTCGTTCGACGCTGCTGCGAAGGACGACAAGGATGGTTGGCATCCTTCCTCTCTGTCTATGGTGAAGGAAAGGAACGGTGGTCATAGACTTGAACTAAAATGGACCTAGCGAAAATGTCAATGTTAGTACTCGCTGAGATGAACGATTGTGAGTCGCTTTTGATCTCTGCTCTCACATAAACCTATGTCTGTTCTTCAGTTGGACGACATACCGGCATTACTAGTAGATTCTCGAATATCAACTTCTTCAGTCGCTTGAAGTAAGCCACTCCCTCCTTCTCCTGCAAGGGAAAGACCCGTGTTCATCTGTTTCGGTACGCGTAGCACACCTGAACCATCCAGAAATTCTCTCGTCTTTCGGCGTACCTACCCGCACCGAATCCTGGAGTTGAGCCCATGTCGGATGTTGGTGACAGTGAAGGCTGAATGAGAGGCAGGATCGGAAAACCTCTTTCCCGTCCTCCAATGTTTATTATAAGGTGTCATTTCACTGATGGGGAAGCTCGTACTTTGGGCCTCGTACTCCGCTGAGAGGTTCGGACAAATACAAAGTGTTCTTCCTAACTCCTCTATATTGTCACGTATCAAGCTTTCCTCACAGGCGCTGGAGTTCACGTTTCTTAACAGGCACCATGCCACGCATCCATATGCTCGTAGGCAGCACGGAACTTGTAATTCGAGAGGATCTTAGCAGCTTAATCGAAGTAGCATTCGCTTCAATCAAGCTCCGAGACTGGATAGCTCTTGTCGAGGCAATGTGTGTTCCTGGCCGGTTGGTCGAGTTTTCCGGCCCTCCCTCATGTCAGCTCATTGCATCTAGGATTGGGTTCGACTTCCCGAGCTTTTGTCCACTATGCCAATTTTGGACTGGTTTTTCGGCCACAATGTATACTTTCGCCGATGCCACAAGTGATCCTTGTGTAAGCTGAATTCATTGGCGTCCTGTCTAGATGCAAACCAATTCCTTTTCGACAACTATCACCTATTCATGTTACTGCCAATCTCATGAATCGTGATGTATGACATATGGCGATCGTATTTGTCCAGAAATCAATGTTGCACGATGTCGGCCGTGCACGAGCACTACAATGTACATGAATAGCCAAGTCTCTGTCCCCGCATTCGCTGCTTTCTGACTCTACGGAAGTCCAAGCAATATCGGAACTGCGAGAGGGACGCCCGCACCTTATGCCAAGATTACTGTGCATCCACTCCTACCACCTATCCACAACTGAATTCTAGATCATTATCCCCATGTGCAGATGCGCGAAATATTGAACGCCCATCGGTCCAAGTCTCTAGAATTGGCCTCGCTCTGCTCGGCTACTTATCGCACAAACCATTGGCGAAAATAGCGTTCTCGAATTGCTGTATTATGATTATCGTTGTTTTGGTGAAGACATAGCATTCGTTTTTTTGAAGCCTTACTTTTCCTGGTCTGAAAGGCTAGAATTACATGTATCGATGGCCAGCGACAATGTTTTCCTTTTTGTGGAATATGTATGTGCGCAACTTGGACGTTTCGTCGACATTACTGAGATGCGTATATCTACAAGCTCCATCGAAACATGCTCACAGGGCTACTCACTTCCGGTTTCCGAGGCTTGAACAAGAGTAGCAATCATCCTTTTACTGGCCGCCTAAAGCACATTCGCCAAAGATGAAAAAGGCGCGCCTACACTGGTTCAACTAGCAACTTGTCAAGCTTTCAATTCAATCTTCAGGTACCAATTCAATGTTAGCTTCCATCATATCCAGTCCATCGAATAGCTCCACCTGAAGTTAAGCTTCTTATCAAGAAAGAGGAAAACTTGTGGCTCTGAGAGCTCAATGTTCAGCATTTTTTAGCATTAACCGCAGCTTATCTTCTCGCGATAAAGTCTCCAACAACGCCGCCAGTTTCCGTAGATCTCCAACTTCTACCCGCATTTTTGAGGTCGCATCAAACGTATCAAATTGGCATGCGGCTGCTTCGCCTTCTTATCTTCATTCTTATTCAATAAGGCGAGCTGGGATGATGAACAAGATTAGTTGACAGCTTCCCATCCACATAAATATTTACATATCAGACAGCGTAACCTCGGCTTCCCTTTCCCTCGCTCCCCCACCTTCCTGTGCACTGCCATAACTACATAGACGACTTGGTGATGTCGTTCAGCGAAGAAAAAGACAAGAACGTCTACGATGGGAAACTGGATGCCGAGTCTGGCTCCACTGGACCTGTCGTCGGCGATGAGCAAGTTTTCGAGGAGGAGAAGGAGTTGAGGTAGGTTTTGTCTTTGTTTTCGCTTGGGCTCCTCAATCTCATTGCTGACGATCTTCAGGCGTGGTTTGCAGCAGCGACATATTCAGATGATTGCCCTTGCTGGAACTATTGGAACGGTCCGTACTCGTCTTCACTGACGTCGTGAATGTCGAACCAATTTCTTTCACTGCTCTACAGGGTCTTTTCTTAAGTTCAGGTCGAGCTCTCGCGGCTGCAGGTCCTGTCGGTGCACTTCTCGGATATCTCTTCACCGGTATCCTCGTATCCGGAGTTGTCTTGTCCATCGCAGAGCTTTCTTCCCTCGTTCCTTTGACTGGCTCTTACGTTCGGCATGCCGAGTATTTCTTTGATCCTGCTTTATCATTCGCCATTGGTTGGAACACTGTATACTCATGCTGCGTCTCCATCCCCGCCGAAGTCACCGCTGCGGCTGTATTGATATCGTTTTGGACAACAGCTGTGTCTAACGGAGTCTGGATTACAATCATGGGTCTGCTTATAATCGGCACCAATATGTGCTTCATTAGGGTCTATGGGGAGCTCGAGTTCAGCTTCTCCATGCTCAAGATCATGCTTATCATAGGTTTGATCATCATGGTAAGGCTTCGCGCCGAATTGACATTCCCCCTTTTGATACTGATTTATTTTCACTCCAGGGTCTTTGCATTGATCTGGGAGGTGTGCCCGGACAGCATCGTCTCGGATTCCAGTACTGGAGAAATCCCGTATGTTAATTTTTTGCTCGTCATAAATTTCTAAACTCCATGATACGCAGGGTCCGTTCGTTCAATATCTCGGTCTCAACGGGTCTCTCGGTCATTTTCTGGGTTTCTGGACCACCTTTTCTAACGCTGCTTACGCATACTCTGGTATCGAATCCATTGCCGCCGCCGCCGCCGAGACCAAGAGTCCTCGTCGTAACATCCCCAAGGCTGCAAAGCGTATCTTCGTCCGAGTCCTACTCTTCTACGTTATCTCTATCCTCATCGTTACGATGATTGTGCCCTCCAATAGCCCGTTCCTTCTCAATGGTAGCGGCAATGCTAGCGAAAGTCCTTTCGTCATCGCCGCCAATTTGGCTGGAATCAAAGTCATCCCTCATATCGTGAACGCCGTCGTTTTGACCAGCGCATGGTCTTCAGGCAACTCTTCGATGCTGGTGAGTAAAATACTTGTACATGCTCCAAGCGCTACTCATAACGCTTCGCTTCTCAGGGTGGTTCCAGGACACTGTACGGTCTCGCTCGTGAAGGTCATGCCCCGAAATTCCTCCTTCGAACAAACCGTTATGGTATCCCTTATATTTGCGTATCGTTCATCAGTGTCTTCATTGCCCTCGGATACATGACCTTGCAAGATTCTGCTTCGATTGTCTTCGGATGGTTCCAAGACCTCGTTTCTGCCGCTGCTCTGGTCACGTGGATTACCATCTGCCTAGTCTACCTTCGCTTCTACTATGCCTGCAAACGACAGGGAATTAGTCGAAGCGAACTTCCATGGGCTGCACCTTTCCAGCCATTCGCGGCATGGATGGGCTTATTGGGCTTTGGTCTTATCCTACTCACAGGAGGCTTCTCCGTTTTCATTCATGGAGACTGGGACACCGAAACGTTCTTTAGCTCTTACTTCAATATCCCTCTCATCTTCCTCTTGTACTTCGGGTACAAGTTCATAAAGAAGTCGAAGATCGTCAGCTTAGATGAAATGCCTATTCGTCATTATATCGACATTGCCAACGAGAATCCAGAACCAGAGGAAATACCTGCGAAGGGTTTGCAAAAGCTCAACATTCTCTGGTCATAGAGTTCTTGTTGATGCTATGGATCTGTGTCGAGCTTTTGTAGATAATGGGGCGTTTCTCAAAGCAGAATATTTCTTGTACCTCTCAAAATATTCTCTTTCTCAGTTTTATAATGTATAACTGGTGGTACAATAACTTAATGAAACGTAACTGTATGTAATTGAGGCATGGATTACGCTATTGCTGACGCCAAAACTAACTTGGAGGTCAAAGCGAGCTATATCATTCCGATGTACACCATGTGGGACCTAAATTGTTTCTGAGTCCCCAGTAACACAACCTAATAGCACAACCCCATCCAAAATTTTGAACCACATATGCGAATACATGAACTACCCGAAGATAGTGGCTGTCCATCAACATCGTGGCGTTACCATCTCCTACTACGATCACGACTCGTCACTCAGGTAAAGTTAACACCTGAGATGTACTGAAAACTTCGGGTAGTATTCGGTAACTTGAATGCAACCTGGTCCGGGTATACGCACTCATACCCCTATTAGGTTCCAAGGTAAAGACCAAATGTCCGTACTGACATCGCATGTGTTGGGCGAGTCACTTCCCCCATCATTTCAGCATAGCCCCTGCACTTAGTCAAGATTATGGGGTGCACCTGGGGTTTCTGCGAAGCAACCTTGTCTTCGGTATGAAGCCCGAGGCACAGTAATCCACATTGAGGTCTTAATCTCAGCTTACCTTTTCTTGCGTATAAATACAGGAAGATGTGTAGGAAGTCCAACGCTTAAATCTTTCGACTACCTCGTCAGTCCTTTCTCTTCATCCTGCGGTTGTTTCAGTGGGAGGAATCTCTTCAGCGTCTTAGAGGCTTTGAGGGGATCAGCTTGTTAGAGAATGTGTGATACGGAGGAAAATAGAGAGATCAATCAGATGTGTGGACAGTAGAACACTGCGCAAAAGCTGTGGGAGCTGATAGGGAGAAAGAAACTCGGTTGGAAGGTTTAGAGAATAAGAGAGTTGGGGCTGGACAGTGCTTCTTCCAGTGAGTAGGTATTGAATCGCTGTCAGTTTGATTTACCTTTTTTCTTTTTCTCTCGTCATTCAATCTCAGCATCAGCCCTCGCTTGTAATAACGTCGGACGAACGAACAGAAGTTCGACTACACCAACTTAGCTCTTTACATCGCAACATACGAGTGTTAATCTTGCGGAGATAGCGTACGACTTGATGACAATGGTATAATTCCATGTCATTCCGATAGATCAGTAGCGTTTCAATTCTACCTACTATTGGTCGTGTTTCTCATCCTCAACCTCACACCTTGTTGATAAATGCTTTTTCAATAGCTTCTGCTTATCGATTGTGTCTCGAAAAACAACACTCCTCTCTTCCAGAACTTTATATGCAAACCAAGCAATATCTAGAAAACCAATGCAATCGTGAGCAAGTCCGCGAAATTGAGGCAAACAAAATTTTGGAGCCTATCTTTCGAAGCGCAATTGGAAATTCACGCGTCGAAGTCAGGATGGGTAGGTATCTCATGAGAGTGAATGGAAAGCCCTGTTACTGCAAGCTGCTACTGCAGTCTCTATAGACCGCGTTGAGGTGGGAGAAGGCACAGTTATGAGGAAGAGTACTATGGCTATGGCAAGCCCTACCTACTTTATGAGCCCAAAGCTCAGCGAAAATATGATGCTCGTCAAGAAGATTATTGCTACACCTGCCCAACGAATCGAGAACATCGTTTTCAAATAATATCAAGCTCAGCGCCCGCGTATTGTTTAGCAAGGGTGTGCTATTCCCAACTGGATTGGTAGCTAAGACAGTTGTAACCATTGAGAACGCTGGCAGCTCCGGATAACAGTGACTCTTTGGACCGACCCGATCGAGGGTAACAAAGCTGGCTAGTAGAGGCTCAAATAACTGTGAATATCAACGATACGTTTGCTATTGGTCTAACAGCACACCGAATTCCTTGTATGACTCTGAGGAGGGTTTTCTCCCCCTCTATTCCGAGACTGCTACATTATCACGACTAACAGATAAACGTACATAGGGCGAATTCCACCTATGGAAAGACTGAAGTGTCTGCGTACTATTGATCCTCGAACTTGAACTCCACGCCCGACACAAGACTTCGCCTCAAAAGGCCCAGAGATCACCGATTTGAAGCTGGGTACAAGCTCTTCCATCTTGATTGATTCATACATCTCTTGATATTCCTGATCCTCAAGTTCTCGTGTCCTGGGGGTCTCGAGACCCTATAGTTTGTATAAAACAACACATGTAGCATCTGTCGCGCTCCAACTAACCAGCGCTGACGAAACATTACATATGTGGTCGCCGCTTCGTTAAGAGAACCGAACTGTACCGAACTGTGAGGTAAAAACTGGCCAAAATTAAAACGACCCAAGTGAGCATCTATAAACATATTAAGTATCAGAATGTAAAAGGCAAGACAAATCCCAGACTTGAACCCAAACGGCAATCGCCATCCAGCATCCCCTTTAATGAATGGTCTGCTACAGTCCAATAGGTAAGCCAAATGAAGAAGGCACATAACAAGTTAAACGGTAACACCGATACCAATCATACGTTGAGTCCAACCCATAAGATATCCATGCAAGATAGAGAATGTAGTCCACCAGATATGATTGCGCTTTGAATAGAGTCGTTCCCAAATCTCACAACACCTGATCCATAGTAGTTCAAAATGAGTGAAGGGTCTGACAAACAATAACCCGCACCTACACTCATCATATGTGCAGTTGGAAGGAGATAGATGTCAGTTCGGTGCTTGAACCGCGAGCTAATAGATACGCAGCCAACAAAATGAGCTGATAGTGACAGGAATAGAACGTCATCACCAAGGAAGTACAGAGATAAAAGAAAAGGGATTGACCAATAGGTGAAAAAGTTGCAATGTAAGTATGAAAGAATAAGCCCGTGCTAATAAGAGTTAGATAGCGAAACAACAACGCAGTCAGAGATTGTGAAGGAGATACAAGTACCATTAACACCATCTCTTGCAGACACGCCGTTCAGAGTGTTGGGTATATTTCAGACTGCATGTGTGGTTACGGAAAGCGAGGGGGTTTATCTAGCTGTAGGACCATATACCCTGTATTCGAGTCAGGATACGGCAAGAAGTTTGAAGGAATCGGTAGAAGAAGAGTTACTGATTGACGTACGTTGACATTTGGAAAAGTCAAGTCCACGATGTGCTTGCGAGATCTCCCACTCAAGCCTTGCGGCTTCGCAAACGATATCATCACAACGTACAAAAGGAGGAAGACCTGAGGAGAAAGCGAGGAAAGATGAATTCGTTTGCCATCGGTATTGCCCTTCGCGCAACTGGAAACACTTTCCGGTATACCGTCTGACATCAGTTAGTTACTAGATGAATGGACATAGAAGATACGGCACAGAATCGCAGTCATCGTGAGAGATTGGGTGGAAGTGAGGGATCTCTTGATGGATGTCGCCGCACGCTTGGTGAGTGATTCACAAGCAACGCAGCAGGGCGCCTTCAGAGAAAGAATAGACTGGTTGTTCGTCGCGGGGGAACTCTGCAGGTAAAATCAGAGCTGTGATCCAAGTTCCGATCCAGAGTCGGAGCTTTTTGTGATCGCAGCTCTGGGGAGTGAACGACCGAATAAGGGTGGTGCCGAAGATGACCATGGTGGAGATAAATGAGGAGAGATTGTGAAGACATACTCCAAAACAGTGTCGTGGTTGATCGATAGAAATAATTGTGTTGGGGAGTATCCACGAGCAAACGGCTGGTGTGTTCAAACAGATTCACTAAGGTGATTGACGGGCTGCCACCTGCAGATGACTTTTGTTGTGCCATAGAGCCATATGATCATCTCGCTTTCCACATGAGTTCTCCGTTGCAATATCTGGTGCGGAGCGTACATGAAATCAATGATTCAGACCATCATGTTCAGGGGCAGTGTTTCTGTCCAACGAATTGCAGACGTCCTACCAGGCTCATGCTTCAGCGAACTATTCGCATGTGATGGTCTAGTGCTTTAGACACCAACGATGAAGTAGGAACAGATTTTAACCACATTGAGTTTTATTGTACCAGATGGGTTCTATCATTCAGGATTGTTCTCGGAGTAAAAACTTCACTTTGTTAAACCGAAGAGTTAATTGGTCTACTATCTCCCATAACGCTGGGTAGAAGACAGTGGCCGAACGAAAAACAAAATCGAGGTACGTACAAGGTTTCGAGATCGGGAATAGTGAATAAAACTCTTTTCAGCGAATACTCAAGCCCCCCAGCCCCGATACCAACGCAAGCGAGGTTCTAAAGAGATGAACAGTTGTAAAAAGAAAAAAATAAGTTCTTCAACACACCTGATCTATTCACCGCAGGGATTGCCATATGCTAAGACGAGGATCTGGGAAATAGGATAACCTCCTCGACTTATTCAGACATTACCTAGGTACAGTCAGTCACCTTTCTTTGGACTCCCGAAACAGCTCCCGAGAATCAGTCAAGGACTAGCTTGATATCAATCAAAGAACCATTGGTTGAAGTCCAGAAGGGCAGCAGGGTGGTTTGAAAAATCAAAGAACCGTTACAAAAGGACGGCAGGGAGATAAAGTTCCAGGGAATCATCGCTGAAATTTCAGAACGACAAAAATAGGGTGGAAATCAAGATAGTATTGATCCTGGCGCCAAGGCTAAAGCAAAAGTCCAGCCCTATTGAAGAGGAGTTCATGGGATAGACGTACCAGAAACCTTGTTTTTCTGTCCTCCGATGATGTCGAACATCGTGCGGATCTGCTTGTATGTTATGATATTTGCCAGAGTGAGTGAGCTCCATCCAGGTGGCAAAGCGTCGCAAGCGAAAAAATGGGAGAGCGAGAGCCCAAATATTGATACGAGGAGCGCTGAATATTGTTACTGGAAGCAATCATCATCGTAAGAAGATTGGCTAGTGACAATTTAGAGCTGGTATATCCATTATAATAATGAGAAAATATCAAAAAACTAACGAGGTGCTGGGAAGTCGATTGTGAAAGACCAAAAGCTTGTCGCTGACAAAGCATTTTGGGCGGTGCATCAATTTGAATTTCAAATGAGGTTTCCTTCAGTTATGTATCACTTTGTGCAGATGTATACTGTCTGATAACTTATCAGATAGTATAAAGTATACATCTGCACAAGGGTAGTGAGAACAAAACGACGTCGCATAGTTGCTTCCCCTTGAGTTTACAAGCATTTCAAATATTCTCTACGCATCAACCAGCGCGCCCCCCACGTCTTCGTCCGAGTTCGACGGTATCAATCTTTTCATACTTGGACCAGATACTTATCAATGAGCGCCATGACTTATGAGCGCTGAGATGCGAAGGCCGTGAATCATATGAACTGAGTTTAACTATCCCAATTAGCGAAAACTCTGCCAAGTAGGGATTTTCATCGACTCTCAGAGCACTACCCAACACCCGCCGGATTGAAAGGCCGTGCTTCTTGAGACCTCCCCTTGAGATTCCAGAACAACGATGGTCGTGGTGTGGCGTGGACAAAGAGTAATTACTTTCCCGAATGCCATGACGACTGCGTTCAGCCGAGTCTCAAGTATCCGTCCGTACTGCATCTTAATCAAATAGCCTTAGGCTAAGTACTATCTAGGGGCCTTCACACCCAAAGGACCTAGGCCTCCGGGTGTGACCGTCAACTTTTTTCAAGGGCATTCAATCATAGAGCACTCCATTTAGACACTAGTCAAAGTTTCGAAAAAGAATGAGCACTTCCCAGAATCAGTACGATTAACATTTCGGATTTTTTGCATGCTTATTTCTCCGTCGTGATAACGGGAAGGGTGACCCATCCTATCTTTAATACTTGTTGCATGATCTTGGCTTAATTATGCATATCCTACAGAAGCACCTGGTGAAGAATCATTGTCAATCTCTCGGAGAGTATCGGCATTTCCGACGGTTAATCACGAGTTATGCAAGTCAGGATTTGAGGTGAAGATATTGTCAGTTTGTTCTGTCGCAAGACGGTCGACTATGAACAGGAATGTCCACATTACCGTCGAAATTGGGATTTTACCTGCTCAAACTAAACAGTGCGACCTTCTCAGTAGCGATCTCTCATATCAGAGACGAGCACGATTTAACCAATGTCGTGCTCATTCCAATTAAGTACAGACCGAGCGCAAGTAACCATTGCAGGATGCAATATCTTTCAATAGAGTCCATTCATCATCTCCGCCTATCAAGGGACCGCTATTACATTCGACGTTCTCTAAACATCTTCCGCTCCAGAGGCTGACATCCCGTCTGTTTAGGACCGCTTGAACATTGATATACAATATTTACTGCCCTTTGTTTCGATCATTCATACTTCATCATTGTGTGTTGTACTCTACCCATAATAAAACTCTCGCCCCACTCAGTCTTTGCTTTCCTGAGCAAATGCGCTTATGGAATTCTTGTGGGTTGCTCCTCTCAAAATCCGCCTCGATACCCACTGTTTCAAGGCCCAAATTCATGATATCTGACTGTGGAGCACACTTTCAGACGTTTTTTCTCCATGTATGGTTGTCGTCGGAGGATGCTGTTCCTGCGAAACAGCATGATTCGTGACAATATGTATCAACTCCGATGTGACTTGTATCTCCCATAGAGTAATTGTGAGAGAATTTCCCCACGTTCCCGTCCTTTGTCGAGGGATTGATTGTACAGCGGAATCTACCCGCAAAATAGTCATTTTCTGCCTTTTTTGCCGGCCTCTTACGGTAGATATCTATACAATTAACTGTATCTAGCTGTATCTCCAGTTGAGCGTATCTGATTTAATTTTGGTTACGGTAAGGGTTCAGAGATGACATCTATCTCCTTTTCAACCATTCTGATATTCAAGTGTTTTCGGATTTTGCTTGACTGGATGCGCATATCCTTGTTCCTTGCTATCCGGTCACTATAAGTTTAGCCGCAACGTAATCAGTCTCTTAACTAGTATATAATAAAGTTGTAGTATTTGTGCATCCTCTCTTCATTTCCCTGTAGGAATTGCCAAACCCAAGTCTCGAATCATCGCCATGTTGTACAGAGAACGTCGATCTTGGACGGAAGAAGAAGACCAGCTCTTACGCGATGCAGTCGAATTGGGTGCGCTAGAGCTTAAACACAATTGATCTCAAAAACTCTAAACATGATTTATGTGCAGAAGAGCCAGGCTCGATCAATCCTTCAAAATGGCATGCGATTGCTAAACATGTACCCAGCAGAACGAACAAGGATTGTCGCAAACGCTGGTTTGCAAAAATGGCATCTGATGTGGTCAAGGGAGGATGGGCACCAGAAGAAGACGAAAAGCTTGTTCAGGCCATCGAGAAGTACGGAACCAGGTCAGCAGTATTGTTTTGATTGTTAATTGATGGACGAATAACACGACTCATTGTAGATGGTCTTTGGTGTCTGCCTTTGTACAAACAAGGAACAGTGATCGTAAGCTTCATTGAATATATTGAAAAGGACCGAATCATAATTGCTCCTGCCATAAAGAATGCGCCAAACGGTGGACAGACACTCTAAACCCAATGATTGACCGCACTAGATGGTCACCTGAAGCAGTATGTATATTCGCAATCGTATTTATGATGATCCTAACCGAAATCAATTCAGGATACCTTGCTTTTAGACGCTGTCAAAGAGCATGGCAAACTTTGGACGAAAATAGTGCGCATTTACTTTCCGGGGAGGACGGGACTCGCCGCTAAGAATCGGTAAGCACCGTACCTCTAATCGTCCTGATGTCCACTTATTCTCGCCTAGATATAATAGTATTACTCGTTTCAGCTCAAGAGCGCCACGTCGAAAATCCTACAAGACGCGCTACGAGTCGGAAAGTGCTTCTTCGACCATCTCGAACTCTCCAAGCATGTCTTCGAGCACATCTGATACCTCGGAGCCACCGAATACACCACCTAGCTTTGAATTAAACACCCCCCTGATATCGGAGCCGTCGCATCCCGAAATTGTTCCTTCCGAGTCCATGCTTGATCCTGCAACCTGGTCGCCTATAGAAATTTCGGCATGCACTTCTCAATCAACGACTCTCACTTATGAGGACCTTTGCAACGTGATGGTCTCCTCATCAGATATGTTAAACGGAGTCACAGGCCTTTCAGATTATCACGGGTTTCAGTCACCACAGGTCCAATCTTCAATTATTCCCTGGGAGACTATGGACGAAACATACTCAGAAATCCAACGTGCAATAGACCTATGCACAAACACATCCATTTCACCTCCCTGCCTTCCTCTCGAGTCGTTTGACACCTTACTCTCATGTCAAAACTTAGATCATTCGCTCAGCCCTCTGGCTCTTTCACCCATCTCTGATACGTCCTCTGTTCACATGAACACATCTACAGCAACATCTATACAAGCTGATGGAGAGATACTGGGAAATTCCTTACACATTCACCGAAATGAATACGGATACGCGACTGTCCCGTTCTGGGAGTCTACCAGCTCCGACCCTCACTCATTCCTTACACAATGGACAAGCACCTACTGAAACTCACTCATTCTTCATTCTCTCTATTCATTTTGTTACGAGTAAATTTTTGTATTATCACTGAGCGCGTAGTGATGGCTCTTAAAATGTAGAACTAGAAGCAAGTATGTACCGCGATTGCTGTGTATGTATTTCGACCGGGATGTAGTTAGAGACCCGCTGATGACCCACTGCTCGAATAGAACCCGTACTGTTGAAGTCACAATGCTATAGCAGCTTCACGTTTCATCCAACAACTAGAAACTAACGCAAATCAAATGAAAATCCAAGTTGTTACATTTGATAATACATTTGCGCTCAGACCGCTCTCTTGAGGCCTTGCTCCAATCACTGAGTGGCGCCGACGAGCGCTGAGTTGGAGCTGCGCAAAGAGAGACGAGGATTTGCGTTGAAGACCGGTGCACAAGGAGTCTTTTTGGAAGAACGCGGCAAAGTTAGCCCTACGCGTGTCACGCGTAAGTAGTACGTTCCACGCATTCGCCTGCTGAAGGAGGCTGAAGGTCTCCTCTGGAGAAATTCAATGCTATGGTCATGTTTAAAGTGAATCAAGGATTGTCGTGGCCCTGGGGCGATACAGGAGCCAAGTGAAACTGACAACTAATTTAACTCTAATCTAATTTGTCGTCCGCGAGCAAAACACCATTAGGAAGGTGGAGAAATATATGAGGGATTCAAAGAAAAAAACGCGATCAAAATGACATTTTGGAAAGAGTGAGATACTTATATCCTTTTATGGTTCAGTTTAATACAAAAAATTGATACTACAAGATACAAATGCGCACAAAGAGGTACAAGCAAATGATACTATGATTCACCAATACCTGCGAGGACTTTGAAAACCTGATCTTGCCTGTCTCTGAATGCCTTCAAGTGGGTCAAAGCTAGACTAAGGCCATTGAGACGATTAGTGAAAGCCACGGCTTTGCCTTCCACACTTCTTCTGCCCTCTTCTTCGCCTCTATGTTGGGTTGAGCAACCGACACCTTCTATTAGCATCTGCTGTATTCTCTCCATCCTCGACGTTGGAATATCCTTCCCTTGAGATGCATATTTCATAGCCCTGGCATCATCAGCTTCCTGTATTTCTGCTGCCTGCCGTCCTATCGCGGCTAACTCAAGCATGAATCGTCTCAAAGGTGGTGGACAATCAGCTAAAGTTAATTGAGTACCCAGAACACCAACGACTGACCCTTCGGGTGTCAAAGACGTCGTCGCTACATCAAGAATAGCATATGCCACCGCAGCAAAGTAAGCTCGAGGAGGATCTCGCTTCAGCATTCCGCGAAGAGATGGCTGGCGTTCAAGTGCGTCACCTAGAGCCGCATAGAGAGTT
The DNA here is from genome assembly GCA_027886635.1 of Lentinula boryana. Classification (NCBI taxonomy): domain Eukaryota; kingdom Fungi; phylum Basidiomycota; class Agaricomycetes; order Agaricales; family Omphalotaceae; genus Lentinula; species Lentinula boryana. The sequence goes on along the minus strand of MU790814.1, from coordinate 12,832 downwards.
TCTCGAATGAACTCGATGGCTGGCGATGAAGGAGTTAATATTGAAGGAGATGGACTTCGCGAAGGCCAACCACTTCCAGTATTGGGTGTGTAGGGAGACAGATGGGAAGACGGTTGTGAGGGAATGTCGTGAACGTCAGTAGTATAATTAGCGCTGTAAGTTGGAGAAGGTGGTGGAAGTGAAAGAATTTGTGTATTAGGAGATGATTGTAACGAGGAAGGTGGCGAGGCCTCGTAAGAAGGCGGGGGCACAAACGAAGCCTTCTTTCCTCCAGGACTACTAGACACATTGCCCGAATCCAAAGCGGCCTGTAGATCGGCTGCGTACCTATCTTGAAACGAGCGCCTTTGGCTGATCTCAATAGCCACTGCTCGTAGATCGGCTGCGATACCATGAATGTTAGGATTCAAAGGGGTGGACAACGGCTCAAGAGTGCAAATGATTCTAGCAAGATCGTGTTGATACTCCGGTGCTAATGCCTGTATAGAAGGAACAGTCTGGGCCCATACGCGGAGGAAAGGTGCAAACGTAGGCGGACAATTTTCGGCTGATAGTTCCGTGGGCTCAGAAGTCTTATTATGACGAGGTAGTGGGACTGAGGGCGGATTAGTAGTGCTACGCAAGGCTGCAAAATAAAGACATAGAGCAGGCCCTATATAAAAGTTTAAGAGAGGAACTTGACGAAAGATCGAAGAAACATACCCGTAATCATTAAATCACCTTCGGCGCTACTCAAAAGGTCCGCATCAAGTAATCTTTCGACTTTGGCCTGAGTTAAAGATGATTTCAGATAGCTATGAAAGCTATCCTGAATATATTGTTCTGAGAGTTGAGTACCACTACGAGTCCGAGTGTGAGTTGGAGACTGGGACGAAGACATGGATAGAGGCAAAAAAGCTGTTGCGAGCGTTGCGGAACGTCATGGAATTATCGTGGCGCAGAGTCACATGATTCCCAATCACTTCCTACGCGTAATCTCACGAGAATTCACCTCTTCTCCCAAATTGCTGATAATCCAGCATGCTCTTCAAAGTAAACCTCAATCGCCGCCTATCGTACACAAGCCGATTCTGGAATAATGGCCGAACTTACTCCAGCAGTACTATAGAGTCCACACAGACCACAGTGAGACAGAGAAGGCGAGTTCTTACTGTCTTGCTATGTCCTTATGCTCAACAGTAATCACATACTCTGTCCGTGACAGCCGCTTGACTCTTTTTTTTCGGATTCTCTTGCTTCATTGTAATACCAGATTCCATGATCGCCGCCCGCGTCAAAGACGACGAGTGTTAAGCCCATCAGAAAGTCGGTTTACTTTCGTAATTTCCCGCTACTCGCACAGAGATATCTGACTCTATCCAACGACGGATAAAGTGGCCGTATCACATTCAAGTAAGTTGCTTCTAATCTCCATAAAGTGATCGTTCTAGTGCGCTTGCAGACATCAGCATATCCTTGTTGCGGTTGATTTTGTGCAACAAAATATCCGTGATTTTTTTTTTCTTTTTTAATTCCTGGTGCTTCTTCTGCAGTGACAGGTACATGGAATTCAACTGGACATCTGGTATCATAGTTCTGTGCCTCTTTTGAATAATCCGCTTCTCAAGGGGTAAAGACAACAAGAATGTTCGAGGATAAGAAGAACCTCAAAATTGCGCAAAAATGATTAACGTACTGGATGGATAAATATGCCTTCTGCGACCCACTACTACCCCGAAACACAAGCCCGGCGCACTTGTATCAGTCCCTTCCTTTATCTTCCTATTGGAGGAAGAAATTCGAGGCAACGCGTTCGGACAAAGGCTTCAAATCCGTACGACTGCGAATAAATAGGATTGGCGATGAGTGGTCGGTGGTAAATCCTTAAACCCAGATATTGCTCACGCCATTGCGCAGTTGAAATTGCGCAAGAAAACTGAATCATTTTGCTCCAAATGGTTACGGATAACCTCAAAGACCGGTTCTGCACTATGCTTGCTGTATCTCTTTACTCCGTACGATTCTGGTGAATGATTTTCAAAGTTTCTTATCACAATTCATTTGACTCTCATTGGTTCTTGATAGCGAATTCCGAGAAATGTGGACATTCGATTTCGCGGGAAGGCGTACGATATAACATACGACATACTTAGTATGCTATCAAGCCCTTCTGTTCTTTCTGTGCTGAGCTCGAATACTTATATTGTAGAACATGTCGAGATTCAAATGCTCCCCGCAATCCGAGCTTCCTGTTAAGTGATTGAGTCAATCAAATTCGCAACACCCCCATTCTGAACCGTGCCGAAAACAATTCATATCTTTCAGGATCACATAGCAAGGTATATCCGTGCTGTTTCAGTGTATGCTCACGTCTCTTAGTCCAACGTCGTTGCTTTTACGATTGCTTTTGGAAGACGCGAAATATTTCTCCGTTCAAACTCTGGACCTGGGCTTAATCATAATAATAGCGACCGTGGCATTATTCGAAGATTTAGAATGATAACTTCCATCCAAATAGACCCTGCTGATATCTTGCATTCTATTTTTCGTCTTGTGCATTTCAGATATGGAACAAATAAGTTTTGATCTGCCTTTCAAGTGCGCGCTGCAGTATGCACGGCGCAAGAGAAGGGGCACCACTTGCTGTTGTAAAAAGGAAGGGTCGTCGGGAAGACTTACCATTCATAAACGGTACAGTAAAGAAAGCCTGCCTCAACGTAAATTCGCCGCCGTCTATTCGCCCAGCGCTTGCACTGCATCCATTTTTGTTGCTTTCGAAATTCTGACAGCGGGAAGGGCACGCTGATATTCGACTCGGGTTGGACTCCCCTGTAGGTAAGTACAGTCCTCCACCATGGCCAAAAGGATCAAAAGAACCATATTCCTATCATTGAGCATGAAAATGAATGAAAAAGGAAGACATCCATGAAGGTGCCCTGTCGGGCTAGATGGCCGGTCATTGTATAAGAATACTGCACTGAAAGATATTCCAGGGGGGACTTATACCTGATCTTTCTATCGTTCCATGTCAAATCGACACTTATCCAACCTTCTTCAAATAGCACCTCATTGGTGGACTTTGACATGCGTCAGCGACTCGATCCGTGCTCTTGTTACCGCTGTCCAAGTGCACCAAATTGCACCAAGCTGGAGTAGCTCTGGGGTTCGCTAACATTTCCTTCCCTGTGTGGTAGATCTGGAGTAGCTTTGACCAGCTCAGCCCACTGACGAGTATAAGCAAGGCCTGGAACTAGTCTTAAATCCATTGTCCCGTGTCTTCAAATTGCAGATAAGAACATTACCAGGTGGGACGTACTTTGTTACCAACATGTATTTCAGTGATAGTACTGAAACCCATGGCATGATAAGTGCTATTGAGCATTCTTTAAGTCAAGAAATGCTTTGTTCAATAAAGCAGAGTGCGTTTATATCTCTGAATCGGGATATCAGGCTATCACTCTTGAACTGACCGACTGTGAAGCCATTTCAAAAACCTAATTTCGATCAATGTAGTATAAGATGTGAGCTCTGCAAAAGATATCATCGGTGACTGGTCAATCACCTTCGGTCACTGGACAGGAGATTTACCTGGAACTCGACCTTGATTCCTATCAAGAAATCATCAAACATTTAAGCATCACGGGCCGAGAGAAAATTTGAGGTCGTTGAGTTAGTGTACTACTTTTCAAGACATGGACTGAGGCGAGATGTATAATGTGTAACATTTCGCTTGCTTCACAGCTTCATCAGCCCTCTGCAATGTGAGTAATGATAACAGGTATAGACAAATCAGTCATCAAGGCAAGATGGCCGAGCGGTTAAGGCGTGTGACTCAAGTGTATACTTCCTTTCTCATGGGCGAATGTCCGCGTGGGTTCAAATCCCACTCTTGTCATTTTACTGCTTGGCATCCAGGTTTTTGGATGAGCTACCAATAATTTTCGTTAACTCTAAAGCTCACATATCACCTCTAAAGGTTACAATGGGCCTGACCTACCATATAGGGTTAGTCCTCAAGACCTATTACACTTGCGGCATCCTTGCCGCGACTGGGCTATCTCTTCTCGAGGCTCTGGTCAACACTTGGTAGTAATCGCCCATTCCCAATCATAAACGCGGGATCCTGCGGTCTTAAACAATGACAACAAGAGGTCTGGACTCTGGAGAAACCAAGACGGTGACGAGAACGATAATTGTTTAGTCTTGGACCGTTCGCTAAGGATTCCTTTGAATACAGGAAATGACGACACAAATCACATAGAGTAGCTCGGATCACTTTTCCTGAAATGGACGTACCTCAGTCGTAAGTTTATATCATCAATTTACTTCTCTGACGAAGCGGGTCCAAAGAGTTTAACCAGTGTAAAGAATGGCCTTTGGAATGGATATATGCGCTTATGTGGGGATATGACTTGGAGGCCCATTGCGGATTTAAAGAAACTCAAATCAATGATAAGAGGGAGGACGATGAATATATATTTCAGTGCGAGGACGACGGGATTTGGTGAAGTGAAGATTGGTGACAAATTAAAAACGTCCTGTGGTGATGATGTGAGTGTTGCTGGGCAAGCCACTATTTTGATCTAGCTTCGGTTGTGCATTAGTTGCATCAGTACGTACTGAAGAGCAAACCATCAGAAGGAACTTGAAACGGAACAACATGTGCATATGAAAGATGAAAATTCCGTCAGTCAAGATAACTTCGTAGACGAAAACTTTTCCTGGCTCAAAGTCGTCAAAACGTTTTGGGGTCCATCGTTGCTGTTATCGTAGAGTTGTAGAACTTGTGCTGATTGACAAATCAAATGCTTTGGCAAGTTCGGTGCGGTAGCCGACTAACGGAGCCGATTTATATAATACCCTTGAAGAGTGAATATTCTCGTTGCGTCTAATAAGTACGTTGTCCGCGAGGAAGGCTTGAGGACGACAGGATTACTTGTGAGATACGTTTACGCTACCTAGCTGTTTGAGTTAGAATCTCGGAAAGAAAGCCCTCAAAATAGTAGTAGAGCTTCTCGCGATGCTAGGAACAAACTACGGGTCAAAAGATGGTGCTGAGCATCCACTTCTCCCTTCCCCGGCCTACACGGATTAACAGAATGCTCAAGGGTTCTTATACTGATGTGTCAATACGGGATTCCAGGAGGGAGAACTCAAAGAGTGAGTCTGAACTCTGACGGAACACGGTTACAGTATAATCACAAAGTGAGCGGGAATCTAGAGCTCAGACTGAGATTTGTTAGTCATTTGAATAATTACATGTCATTGACCCATGAATGAAAGCCCTCTGAGTTTTACTATTCGAATATTGAAGAAAGGGTGAACAATCAACTCTAAACCTGCATATCCACAAACGGTGGGCAGTTATTGTCATCTGAAGATAGATTCCTTCAATCTTATCGAAGAATATGAGGAGTTGGTGCTTTACCTTATAGAGCCAATGAACTGTATTCGCCGTGAAGAGGTCGGAAATCTGCGGCAAATTACTTGGATGTTGTCACAATCAACGAAAGGAGAAGATATTTTCTACAGCGGGATGAAGAAATTTCAAGCGGCCCTGCTACATCGGATACGCAGAATCTCCACCCCCATATTATACTCAAAGAGAGCGAGAGATAAATCAGTCAGAACTCGTTGACAGGTTACACGAAGGCCTTGACCTGAGCCTCGAGTTCAGCCTACGCATCACAGATCTAATCGACTGGAGAATCACTCAGGCTGAGTGGCAGCCGCCACTAGCGAATCCGAATTGAGGTTTGAGGTTTCGTGAAAAGACCCATCATATCCTTCCTCCTGCTTGCCTACAGTGGTTTAATCAAAAGCGCAACGGATGTTGGAATCATAGGTCGTGATTTGACTTCTTGGCCCCGTGTCATAGCTTGATTCTTTGAAGCTTTTCTTCGAAACTCATTCCCAGAAATTCTATAGGAGCTAAAGAGCAAATCTCTATTAGTTGTCACTTACAGTAACATAACAGCCAAAGCATAAGATTTGTAACTTATGCTTTCAAAAGCTTAGATAAGTTTAGATAAGCACAGCCTGCAACAATCTTACGAGCTCCACTCCGACATTCGATAATCAAATCTTTTTGGCTGTCAACTTATATCGAGTCGCACTCATACCCGCGATCTGTAGGGAAAACAACCGCCGCAGAGCGGGAGCATACAGGAGTATAGCTTGACCCCGTTAAGGTCTACGCCACTCAAGGCTCTGCAATAAAGAACGATCATCTCGGTTTTCTTCCCGTGTTCACCAAGACGAGGCCTACATCTTGAAAGAAAAATATCTTTAGCTAGTTCAAAAGCTAAGTCATTCTGAAACTCGCATGTGTGCCCACTCCTGCCGCGGACTACGGCCCTTTAATGTATATGCCGCTTCTTCTGGCACCAATTTGCAAGACTCTGCGTTTGGTGGGATTACCGTATATGGTTCCATTTTCGGCCATGGCACTGACCTAATCAGTGTGCTGACAATGTTCTCATGGAAAAGCTTCAGACTAACAAACAGTGTGTAGCGCTTGCGAACAACGCAGCGGAGGACATTGAATTTCTCTAAGGTCTACATTCATGTAGTAAGCTGAGGACAGAAAACGGATGTCATATTCCTTGTAATCAAGATTGTAGTGAACGTTCAGGATTTTGTTCTTCATTTTTAGAAGACCGGAAAGATGATAGACCTCACTCGCCTTGGGCCCAGAAACATCGTAGCTTGTGGGCTTGGACGGAGTGTTCGAGGATGAGTTTGAGGAAAACTCGAATTAAAAGATGGTGTGAGTCGGTGCCTTTGGGAAATTCGAATTTACAATTTTAGGAGGGGCTCAAAGAGTCTCAGGAGGTGGCGCGAGTTTGTTCCACGGAATCGGCAAGCTAAGAAAACCTGGTAATTTTTTTCATCAGGCGTGATCAAATTGAGAATTCCAGCTCAACTATCATCATTCAGGAGCTTAAAGACTTTTCAAAGGCACTAAAGATCCTTGTAGGAAATTGGTTCATTTGAAGAAGCATTTCTTCATCCACAAAATGCCCACAGAAGAATAATGAACGGTAGCCCAAACGTTCGCAAGGCTTTCATAGAAATTCTTCAGGACAAAATATTTTATAAGGGGAATGGAGAATGTGATAGAGAGAGAGAGATCAAGACCGGGATCCCCATGCTCGACGTTATATTTCGAATCTTATGCCCCATTATGATTTTGTCTTGAACGGCAATTGTCACCGGCCCCTTTCTCATGGCCCTCGCGATTCGTATCGATTTACGAGTCTTCTGATATCAATGGGAACAACAAATGTTCCTCTTCTTCCGTAATCCCTGCAGCTACACGGTATCACTTCGGTGAACCAGTTCAAAATCCTGTAACCTGATTAGACAAGGACCATGTTTTGAACATCTCTTCCCGTAGAAGATACCGGAGTCAGGAAAGGACCAAGAGATGGATCGAGAGAGCCGTAAAAGACAAACGAGGTATTTTGGAGCAAGATTTGAATAATCACACGAGCTTACAGGCTGTCAGAACACCGAAGATATCACCGAGAAGATGACCTTGGATTCGAGACGTAAAAAGTGGGTTGAGACCTAAGAGGTTTGTCCTGAGCTTCTGTGATATAACGACGTTGCTAATAAGCTTGGACGAAGTTGCAGCCTCTGATGACTTTATTCTTTCTGCGGGCACTTCGGTGACAGCAGCCAGTTGTAGAGAAAGAACTGCATGCCAAAAATAAAAATATTCTCGTGTGCTACATGCACGAACGGAAATATCGACTGACTCCGTGGTGACTGATGCGCTTCATAAAAAGACGCCAAAGGGATAACTCATATTTGAATATACTTCAAGGCCATTGTTCGGTCTTGGCGCCTCCGAAAGAAAAGGGTAGTAGCTCTGGTCGGGTTGCTTTCGCCATTAGTCGGCTGGTATTTATCTCATCCAGGTATTTTCCTCCTATCCCACTCTTTCAATGCCAAAGTATGTAGAGACAGGGGAAGTTAGCTCTGTGTGCCGGGATATGATCCATTATATACTTGCGAGCGGACATGTGTACCAAGACGAAGGCAAAGAGAATGCGATACTAAATGATACAAATCAGAACGAAACACTCTAAGGAGTCAACCTGCACCCTTTATACGCATCTATGGTTTTCTTTCATTCCCTAATTAGCCGAGCCTGTGTATCTCGTCCTTCAATTGACCCGCTAATCAACCGTCGAAGTGAGGATCCGTAATATTTGGCGGTTTCCGTGTCAATCCAGGAACTCCAACACCAAGTGGTGGACTTTCTGCTGATCCAGAACTCGTAACGCCTGGTGGTTTCTGTCTCGGAACAGAAGGGACTACACCGGAACTGTGTACCGGTGTAAACCGAGGCTGGTTCAGGAACTCCCGGTACTGTTCAGCCTCCTCCTTGTTCATGGAACAAGTGTCTACTCTGCCACCTCTGATTAGCAGAGAGGCAGCCACTTCCCGTCTAAAGTAAGATCTAGATCCATTTCGGAAACTCCAGGAATATGATTTCCTTTACCTTCTCCAACAGCTGGTTGTGATATAACAAGGGGATTTGGTAAGAAACTGTCTAGGGCTTTTAGAATCCTCCTTTTTGCTACTGATGTCACTTTGAATGTGCCTAAGACTAGCCCTGTAGAGATAGTAACGTGAACACGTCGGGTAGTGGCCATGCCTGCATGAACCCAGGCATGATTAACGTCGTCGAATCTAGTGCGAAATCCACCAAGGGTAATCATGTTCCCAAAAGCTAAAGTCCAAATTTGGTGAGGACCGTCCTTGGCGAGCAGTTCCCCGGTTTGTTGAACGCCTGAGCTGGAAAACTGACACCTGAGCGTGACATTCATCACTTCGTTTTGGACCAGAGAATCTGAGTGTGGTTTCACGGCGTGAGTCAGAGTCGTCCGAATTTTGGCGGGGTGAGGCGGAGGTGAGGTAACAAATGGTTTTGTTCTGTCTGACAGAGAAAGACGATCTTGTTTCAGAACCGTGCGGCTTCTTCCTCCGTAAGGACTCTGCCTGCCTCACTACCCTGTTGAATTAGCATCTCCTTCATGTGAGGCAGCCAATTTCCCTGAGGACCGAGATTTATATTCATACGACGAATCCCCGAATCGTGAACCATCTTCTGTAACTGATCCAACAGCTCATGGTAATATAGCAGCGGCATCTGATGACGAACACGATCCAATGCCGCAAAGATTTAGGTCTCTCTCTCTGGTGTTGCCTCGACTATCCCTAAAGGCAACTCCTCGGATTCCTTGCTCCGAACGCAATGAGAAGGATCTCTCTCCGCTCGCACCCAACTCTTGGAAGCAGCATCAAACTCGTTCCGATTATCTTGGCTTTTTAACTCGAACACGTCTAAAAACTGGGAGATTTCCCATCCTGTCGTCCTTGACTGGTACTTCCTTTGCAATGAGCGGCTGGTTAGCAGACTGTCGTATGGGCATAATCGGTATACATTTGTATTTTTAACTACAGCCTGTGCTGCGTACATTCTTTTAAACATGCACAATTGAAGTTCCACAGCTAGAAGACTTACATGCCAGTGATTATTTTATTTTCTTATTTGGGTGGATTGTCGAGGATTCTGATTGGCTGGCAGGTAACGGACATGCGATGAAAGCAGGAATCACTGTCAACCAGAAGATGATGCTCAACATTGTCAACATTGAAGGCGATCGGAATTGACGCATGACGATGTTTTTGAAGATGCTGGAGAATGTAGATTAAGTAATTGAAGTGACCCAAGATAATTACCATGCTAGCTTTGAACGATACGTTCACATGGGAATAACCACTCACCACAAATGAAGATCAGTTTCGAGAATACAGATAGGAAGAATCGATTGAGCGGAAATCTTGTACACGTAGGAATCGAGTGACCGTAACTGTAACGGAACTTTTGAACCTTGATGATAGGCGTTGGATAGACAATGTAACACAGCGGAAGACGAAATGAAAGAGTTAAATCTAAAGACCCCGATTGAATGAACCAGCGATAATGCTTACTGAAAGTCGAAGTGAATAGCAACACGAAGCATAAAAGTATCTGAATGAATGTCACCAGCTTGAGCAACGGGCTAACAACGATAATCAAGTTAACACCTACCAATCAATGACAAGTTTGACCAGCCAAGCTCCTATCTCGATTGACTTGGAACAAATAAGTGAGTTGGGTTTTGCGAGAAATATGAGAGTTGCACAAATTGGTTTCAGAACAGCGTGTTAGCAAAACAAGCGCTAATTGACTAGGTTAATTATTTCGAGTCAGAACCGATATCGATGGGGATCAATGGTTGCTTATTGTGCGAAGATGGCGTGCGGAAGATCGCGCTGCATTTCGGAAACTAAGCGACATAACGTAGTTAAAGTCTACGTGTACTTATTGGTCAAGGCAAAGACTAAAATCATATCGGTATTGTACATTTCGAGAGCAGACATAAAAGAAATCAGCGTCGTTAATTTTCATGATAACATTACAACATGTCCTCAGCCATGCGCATGCGAGCGTTAGACTCAATGCCTCCAGTAGAGTCGTATGGGAATTGTAATATCACTACACCAGCGGTGATGGTAGAGTCATCGGCCGATGAGTTGCCGCTAGTCAACACAGCGTATGCAGTGCCCATACCATTGCTGGGAATGGTAATTTGGCCATTCTGAACCTGGACGAATGTTGTGGACAGCCCACTAAAGAAGGCGACATATTGACCTTCAACGGTGACATTATTGCCTGCAGTCACCTCGGATACTTGACCAAGGCTCGTATTAGAAAGCGTGAGGGACGGGAATGATTTGACAGGCAAGGATGGGTTGGACGAAGGGCACGAAGTGATAAATTGTGCCCCAAGAGTGTAAGCCGAGTCGAAGGTGAGGGGAGTCTCATACGGACCCGACCAAGGGTTTGCCTTGTTAACAGGACCGGCAATCCAAGAGGCGTGCCGTGCTTCGGTGGCAAGGATAGCAGCTGCAGTAGAGATGTAGTCTTTATTGGTGAGGTATTGAGCAGCACCAGCGTATGCAGCCACACCAACTCCTGAAAGAACTTGCGCAAGAGCGGCGAACGAAGAAGGAGAGGTATACGGGCTGTCGAAATCGCATTAGTATGATAGCATGCGCATTGTGCCGCTAATAACTTACAAGCTGTAATTGCAGGCCTGAGTAGCACTGGTACCCAGGGTGTTACTCAGAAGTTGGACATGAGCCTGTTCGTGTGAAGCGATCTGCTCGAATCGTCCCCTAGCCCAGACAGGCAAGCCATCGTTCGTGAAATCGTCAGCAGTGAAGCTGCTCAGCGCGCCGGAGTAGAAAGCGTTTTCTAGATGCTCAAGCGTAAGGGCAAGGTTGAGTATGGCCGTGTCATTGATGGTCGAAGAGGAATTAGAGGCAGAATCTCTCGCCTGCGGGATGACGAATGCAGAAGCTGCTGCAGCCAAAGAAGCACACGCGAGGATAGAGGTCGTCTTCATGGTAGCTTGCTTTGGTCTGATAAAGGCAATGAGGATGGAAGGCGGGTTTTATAGAGAAGTTGCCCGCTTGGAAGACCTGAATCATGGAATCCATTTCCACAAAAGAATGTCGATCGTGAAACGCAGACTCACCTCATCACTCGAACACCTCCATCAGTGAGCGTCTGATACAGTTTGAGACTTAGTACTGGCAGTGAGTCCTACTTTCTGTTTCAAATCGGCCAAGGAATATCGTGCTTCAGGGGAGATTTCAAACCAACTTGGAAACATCCTAGGAACGAGAGATGATCAGAAAGACATAGTTCGACATTCAAAGACTTTTTGAAGACTTGTACCTCATTTACACGGGCAAACGGACGAAATGAGACTAAGAGTGTGCGGTTGTTTGCAGAAAATTCATGACGAATTCACAGCCCTGATTGGGCGGAAGGAAGACTCACAGATGGTAATTATATTGCACAAGGAATCTGAACGCTATTTCGCTTTTGAAAATACTGATTAAATGAGGAAGTTAGCATTCGTGCAGACTGAGTTCGGTAGAGTTACACTCACAGGGCTATCTTTTTTCGTATGATGGTCATGACCGTCCATGTTATCTTCCAACGCTTGGAGGGGCACTGGAATAGTACCCAACGAGAGGGGTTGAATGTCGCACGTTTATGATCACACAGGAGAAAGAGCTCTACAACGTTTCAGGTCAAAGAAAATTCAATCTTGCAGAGGGAAGCTGAACGATGACTGAGGCTGCTTGAAGTGAAAACCCTTACGAATATCATGTACAACGCTCTGTCGAGCCCCACCATAATATCTCATGTACGTTTCTGGCTCGCGACAAAGAATCGCCATCATTGAGAAGGAATGAGCGTCACGCAGGCAGCCTTAAGAAGGCGAGCAAGTGCTGATATCATAGTTTTGATGCTGAACAGATAGATATCATAGAGATAGTTCCAGAACGTTGAAAGAACCGAGAGTTGGCATGGTACTTGGTTTAGAGCAAGTATCGCCATTCCTCGCGCAAGTCAATGCAAAAACACAGACCCTTCGAATACTGACCAGCTTGACGACCGCAGAGACGATAGGGAAAGATATTTCTGCAAAGTAAAGGGTTAAACGACGCAGAAACTACATCGAAGACAAACTCACCTTCCTAGCTGACTGTGAGCCTGATCAAGTATCTCCAGGATTAAAGTTAAGAGCCACAGATCCCAGCTCTACGACCGATCCTTTATGCCGATGTGGTGTATAATTCGGTTGGTTTAATGATTGATATAAATTTCAGGAAGCGAAAGCTGTCTGTTTGATATAGTGAGGAACGAGCAGGAGCAAACTAAAGTCTTCGGACGGACACGTGATGCGCACGAATCTTCTTCGCCGCCAACATCGCG
>MU790813.1:0-31547 GCA_027886635.1 Lentinula boryana | reverse complement strand
TACCACGTTAGCATCGTCCGCCACTACTTCACGACGGCTTGGGATTGGAAGCTTACTTAGCCTATTTGTTCAAGTTGTCGGGAATGCTGAGCTGTTTTTTTGTGGTGTTCCTTGTCATATTAAATTCAAGAATGTTGACGCTTTCACAATTCTGCCCATTTGAATGCGCAACAATGTAAGAGCCAATTGTGCTAGGTCCGTTTCGAGGTGACACCGGCCTATTCCACATTTATTAACAGATACTGAGGGAAGTGTTTCTGCAAATGCAAGTCTTACAATTCAAAGAAGACACCAAATACTTTGACCACCAAGCGAGCTCAGTCCCTACAAAAATTTTAGAAGTGATCATGTACGAGTGGAGGAAAATGCTTACTTAAAGACTCATTGCGTAGCTATCAGTGTATCGATTCGGACATTAACACATTGAATTGAATGTCATCAATCTTGATACAATAGTATCCTTGCTAGCACATTTTCTACCATCCTTAGGTACACATTCAGTGTATTGTCATTTTCATGTTCTATGGTGCTAGTAGCCTTATCCGGTGTTTGCGTGATTGGACGTATGTGTTTGCAAACAAAGTTGAGATTGCAATGAAGCAAGTTCGAGAGACCGTGGCTGGTAAAGCTAAATATCGATTTTCTTTGATCGGGTTTCACTTCTCTAATGAAGGGACATCGGCCTTACAGAGGAGCGTCAGGTACAATAATGCGGAGGGGAGCATCGGGAGGACATGGGGTGATAATTGTCATTGAAAGACTAATTTCTTTTCCCTGGGACACCCATTATTGTTTAAATCATCTATGTATGAGGATGCCTATGTATGGCTCTTGGTCGATCCCCTCGCAAATTTTTGTGTCCCTTGCTCATGATATATGTTTTGTCCGTGCTCATGTAAATGTAGAAAGTTTTGATTGACTGCGAGCTAAGAACGCCATTTGTTCAGACAGAAAACTCAGCATATTGAGAAACAGATCAAGAGGAATTGAACATTACCACACCCTGTGCTCGGCGCATCGCATACGCGCTGAAGAAGTTCCACCAACCCGATGCCCATGTCCAGCTCCGATAGGTTTTGGCTCCTGTCTCTTAGTACTTCAAACTGTCTTATAACATATTCGCGATTGAACCATAACTTCAGAAATTTTTCCGCGCTGGTATAGAACCACTGACAAGAAAACGCTGGAGTCTGAAGGTTGCTCCCGAGATAGATCTGGCGTGTATGTGTGATGTGTTATTGCTCTGTCACTGCAATTTAGGCACAGGGACCGATGGTTTTAGGTCGTTCAATGGAATAAATATCGGTACAGCATCGAACTGCATGCAGTGGTCAAATTTATCAATCAGTGAGCGCACTTATAGCCTAATATAGGTGACAAATGAATGCATATACTCTGGCTGTTGCTTGAAACCGAACGCCAAAGCGGAGTAAGCGTTCCAGTGCTAATACGTTCCTAGTTGTTCCTGTGTGCAGTCAATAGTTTCTTGCCCAGACAGTTGGTTTACTGTACAGATCTGCACCATACGAGCTCCAGAGGTCTAAAGATATCGATATTTGTAAATAAGCTATAACATGCATATAGCGGGAATGCAAAAAACCTTGCTGAATTTGATGGTTCGCACATGCCGGTCGCACGGTCTCGGTTAGCCATCAATTGTGGCAGGCAGCCAATATCATGTCTGTGTCCTGTTCCTACTACACTTCCGCGACGTACCTGTCTAAATACAGCTCTATCCTACTACTCTGTTCTCAATGTCTTCAAACGCAGCCTTATCTTGCTGCTCAAAAGTTCCATTTCAGCAACTGACCGAACTACGTCCGAGTTCGGGGATGCTAGTGCGGTAGTATAAAATGTTGGCTATATACATAGCAGGGTCTGAGTATATCCTCTTTCTCCTTCTTTTTTCTTCATTCTCGGGTTCTTCCATGCGATGTGGTATAAGATCTTCATCGTCTTAGCGGCCCTACCGGGAAAATCGCTTTCCAGACCGCTGAAGCGAGCTCAATCTACTGGTAAGTACTCTTTCAAACCCATCGAGTTCTGAGTTCTGAGTTTGGCGGGTCACTGCTTAATGGCTAGGCATTACGTATGATGCTGCTACATTTGCGCAGAGCTCGTTTGACTATGTTATTGTGGGTGTGTATGAATAAATGCACGATTGTAAGAAATGGTGTCTTATGTTCCATTAACACAGGGGGAGGAACAGCCGGACTTGTACTGGCTGCTCGGTGATTGCTTTTATATGATCCCTTCAAAGCTCTGCTCATCGAGATTTAGTCTTACTGAAGACTCTGCCGTGAATGTGGGCGTCATTGAAGCTGGAGAGCCTCGTTTCGATGAAGTCGACGTCAACATTCCCGGTTCGACCTGTCTTTGTTGGAGAACTATCTTTCGAATCAAGCTCATTATTTCATGCAGCTTATTTCGGCCAGGCCTTGTTCAACCCTCTGTATGACTGGGCGTATCAGTCTGTCCCTCAGGCAGCACTCGATGGAAGGAGTATCGGACTTAATCAGTAAGCCACTTATTCCTATGTGCTGGACTGTTCTGAAAACGGCATATCTAGTGGGAAAATGATCGGTGGATCCAGCGCTCTCAATCTCATGGTCTGGCAGCGCGGTTCTCAAGGCGACTACGATAATTGGAGCCAACTCGGAATCGATGGTGGATGGGATTGGGCTGGATTGCTACCATATTTCGAAAAGACGGAGAACGTTACCACTGGGCCTTTGGACACCCCTTATAACTTTACAGCAAGGGCTGGGACGGGGTCTGGTGAAGGAGTATCTGGTCCGCTTCCCATCGGCTACAACAATTTCTACAGTACGATCGAAGGTCCATACGCTCAGAGTCTGCTATCTCTAGGCGTGCCCAAAAACGCTGATCCTGCGAGTCTTCAGTGTTTTATTATCCCGAAATTGTACTCATGAGAACACAGGACAGCGGTGATGCAACCGGATTTTTCAACAGCGCTGCTAGTGTAGACCCTCAAACCGGAAATAGAACATATTCAGGTCGTAATTATCTCCTACCAAATACCGGAAGATCAAACCTTGCTGTCCTGGTTGGAGCTCAAGTTAGTATTCCTAAACATCTGCTTGGACCCGAACTGAAATTTCTGGTTGAAGGCAACGAAGATTCAATTCGCTCAGAATGGGGGAAATGTCACAGCTACTGGCGTCCAGTTCACAGCTAGTGAAGTCAACTACACCGTGTCAGCGGGCAAGGAAGTCATTCTGAGTTCCGGTAGCCTTCATACCCCACAATTACTCGAACTTTCTGGTATTGGTGACGAAACTCGCTTGTCTGATTTGGGTATCCCTGTTGTCATTGCTAACTCGGACGTTGGGGAGAACCTGCAGGTGAATATATGCTCATGATTTGCGTGCTTTTTTGATGCCTAACTTCGATAGGATCACTTGACGCTGATCTCCTCATTCTTGCTCGTGGATCCCGATGTCCCGACCATCAGTGAGTCACTACCATTCTATTAACCGACGCTCGGTCCTCTCAAAGTGCATGTTGCAGATGCGCTCTTTTCTAATGCAAGTCTCGCAGCTACACAGGAAGAGCAGTAGTAAGCTTGCGCTCGTTGAAATCAATTCGACCTAGCTCTTAACCATCTCTTGCAAAGCATCACAAATCACACTGGTTTTTTTACTTACACTCCGTCCGCCGTCTCCTTTCACCCTTTACAACAGTTTTGGACAGACGATGAGCTCGACACTGCTCTTGCTCAGCTTCAGATTGAAATAGATCAAGCTAATGTCAGCACCTTCATTAACAATCAGTTCCAGCTTCAGATCGATGGTATAAAACAAGGACAAGTTGCACAAATGGAGTTGTTCTTTCTTGCTGGTGAGATATCGATATCTCGTCTCAGCTCATGTCAGTACCTCATCGAGCTATACCACATCAGGGGCCCTCGGTGAATCTTCTACTCAGGCTGTAGACATATCCAACTTTGCTTCGGTACGTTAGAAATTGAATTCGGAACTGATGCTAATAGATATATTGACAGAGGCCTTTTGGTCGTGGCTCAGTCGTGAGACTTCATCAACTTTGACTGGCTATGATGAAGACTGATCCTGCTTGAAGCACATAAACACCACTGACCCTCTTGCACCTCCCCAAATTGATACTGCTTATCTGCAATTCTCATTTGGCAAGTTTTCAGACTTTTTCAACGCCACCTATCCATCTAAGCAATTATTTACAGACAAAGAAGTCCTCGTAAAGGGAGCTCAACTGGCCCGCAATCTTTCGCAGACTGCCCCTCTATCGAGCTTCATCTCAGGTCCCTTGAGCCCTTCAGCGGACGTTTCCGATGACGAAGATTTCAACAAGTATGTACCGCATTATGACTATGACTATCAGGGTGACTGGTGATACGATGCTTTAATCGCAGTTATATCGTTGAGAACGTCGGCACCGAGTGGCATCAAGTTGGCACTGCTCCCCTTGGTCCTTTTGGAGAAGGAGGGGTTGTCGCCAGCGACTTAATTGTTTATGGGACCTCAAATCTTCGAGTTGTGGATGCAAGGTCGGTGTTGAATATTTAGTTGAGACCGATGTTATTATAACGATGCATTATCATAGTATCATTCCCATGCAAATTGGATCACACATCCAAGCGACTGTCTACGCCATTGCCGAGAAGGTGAGTGTTGACGTGACACGGAAGAAAATCTCCAAAGTTTAATGCACTATCACCTACTATTACAGGCCGCAGACATAATCAAGGCAGCTCAATAAACCCCAATTGCCACATACTCTCACATATTTATCAGGACTCTCTGACCACTTGAGTCTCCATCCCACCTTCCTTTCTTGCCATGATAATCAATCATTGTACAGATTCCCTCATAGTAATTCTTACAATCTTTAAACTATGTCCGGACTATGTCGTTCGTCTCTTTAATTTACTTAACATACACATACACAATCTTGAGAACGCATGGGTGTTCATGCTGCTGACGAGGATTGAGAAAGAGGCTTATGAGTACTCAGACATCATAATTGCCTTAGTTGAGTCTGCTCGCGTCGAGTCGTACAAAAACACAAGGGACATTCAAAACATCGTACGTTCAGAACCTCCTTTCCCCTCAAATATTTCTATTAGCAAGGCTAGATGTGTGTGTTATAATGCCCTGTCTAGCTTACACTCACTCTTCATGAACAAAATAGACAAGCAATTTTTGTTTACTATTTATTGGATCGTTGATACATACCAGTAAGTACCGAACGATCAATCATGAACCTCTCGTCATCGCAAAACTCTTCAAGATGGTTGATACACCATGATTGAATTGATTTTCCATTGAGCATCTGCGTTGAAAGAGATGGGAATGAGATACGAAAGGAACGACTCAAGAGAGGAATACTCACCGACAAAGTTGGACGGATCCATTACTGCACTCTGGCATGTTCCTCCACAGCTGAAAGTCGCACCTGCCCATTGACCACACAGCGTGATATTGATAATCAACGAATGGTCCTTGAAATGGTCTGCAACATTGCACGAATCGCCGCTCGGCAGGAACGAGACCGGATTGCCCCATGTAGAGGGATCTGGATTCTTAGAAGTGATATCTGCAGGTATATTTCCTCGAGAGAAGTGCCAAATTTTGATGCCCGTATCATCCCAAAGTTTGGCAAAAACTCCTCCACCCGCGGTGTTGAACGCTGGACCCCAACCATTCGTGGTAGTGTCCATAGTGGCACACCCGTTGTTGTTGGAGTCACTGCTCTCACACGTCGTACCAGATACTGTACCTGTGATAGCTTGCCCTGTAGCAAGACTACAGCCAGCGTTGGTATGCATCGTAATCTGGTTTTGGATAGATTCGTGAACCCCTTCGATCATGTCAATCTCTCCTAAAGATCCAAGTTAATCATGAATCGGAAAAGCCAGTATTCATCACACACCATCGTTAGGCCAGGTCGCTGTACTAGTTGACCTAAGGCAAAATTTGAGCTGGAGTCTTACAGTACAGCGGGATACACACCAGATGGCAGGCCATGTTCCACATCCCACGGGCATGAACGGTACATCATAAATGAAGAGACCTCCGTTGTACGTTTTCTGTGTACTGATGCGTACGCTGAAAGCTAGAATGAGTTGTCAATTCAGGAAAACGCAAAAGTAGACTTACGAAGCACGATTAGTTCCCAAGGGCAGGGAAGAATTGGAATCAACAGCAACGATCGCGACGCCGTTCTCGACCCGTGCAAGTCCCATTGAAGTGGCGCTTTCCTTTGACTGGTAATCCACGTTTCCCTCAGTAGGATCTGGATCTGTGAAGAAATCCCATTCGCTATGCGGTATTAGACCTGACCATTGCCGCATGAACCTGTCATACTTACTCGAAGAAACTGTCCCCAGCATATGTATCACTGAGAGTGTAAGTTGTACGGCGGTTGAGCATCTTCGACCTTCGCTCTCGCAGAGGTGCAGCAGAGGTAAACAAAGGCAGAGATAGCAGCAAGGCGAAGCCGAAGTAGATGAAACTGAACATCATCATCATGGTGAAGCTTGGGTGAAGTCTTGAAAATTCGAAGGTAGACGCGAAAAAATCAAGAAACCAGTTCTCAATCAAGACCTGCTTGCAACAGTGACCAGCACAAGGGCGCCAAAGGGGGGTTGACTGATTGAAGCAAGAGTTGAGTCTTTATATACGACCGTTGAAAATAATTACGAGTTTTAGAATGACATCTGAGGGGCCGAAATTGATGAGATCAAAGATGAAATTTCGATAAGCAGCCTCTCGACGGCACTCGACGGCAACAAAACTGCGATTTCTAATGAATGGGAAAGCTGTGTGTAGCCCCAGGAGGACCGAGGTAAGAGAACTTCATTCAAATATCCAAAAGCGTAGTAGCAAACGGGAGGGGATGGATCGTTTCCAGCTTTCCAACATTGTTTCAAGATTCGTCGCAAATTATAACGGGCCGCAACTCATATCACGCTTGCACTGCACTGCGATGATAGCAGATAGCGACGGTCAAATTTGTCCAGCAATCTTGGCAAGAACGGAGTGAATATGTCCTTGGTCGAAATCATATTGAACGGGGCTAGATGTACAGTGACCGGATGAAGATGGCGAACAGTCCGTTGCGCAAGCACTACTAAGTACTAGGTTCTTTGCCTGAGTCCTGTACAGCTTGGACGCGCTCGTATAACTCGCGCTTTCTCTGAGATTCATCAAACTCCTGCTGTCTTTGCTTCATTTTTGCAATTCGCCGTTCATCGTCCTTCAAAACACCTTGATACATAGCCTGAACTTTGATTAAATGGGTAGTGAAACTGAAGGTTGCCAGCATACCTCACGTTCCTGGTTCTGCTGAACATGGACTCCCCATACTGTGAGAGTCGAGAGGACTATAGCGGCTCCTAGTGTAATTTTGGCTCTCGACGACATGAGCTCAAGAGATGGAAACAGTCACATGATGAATTTGAATCCTTTTCCCAACTCCCGTCACCCGCCGTCACTCCGAATATCTCTGGTCTTTTTCCACTTATCACTCGCGTCCTCATGAGCCAAATAGAGGTATGATTGATTCCTCGGCTGTTTTTTTTCATTATGACTCATGTGTCCAGGAGTTTGAGTCCACGTTAAAGGAGTTAGTGCAGGCTAAACGATTATCGGCCTCGAGAATGACGAAACTGACAGAGCTTGCAATGAAACTCATGAAGGTACGTGCTGAATTCTCAGAAAGGAATAATGCTCTTCATGAATCTATGACTTGCCGAATAGGACGATACGCAATTGGTCTCTATCCTCTACCGTACGCACAAATCTTTGTCTGCTTCCGCGAAAGTTTCAAGCCTATATGTTTTCGATGCCCTTGCACGAGCCGCCAAGCATCAAGTCAACAAGCAAAACCTCTTTAGTGACATCAACGCTCTCGAAGGAAACTGTGCAACGTTCCTGCTCAAATTGCAAGGTATTCTGGACGGACTTTTCAAAGATATGGTCTTATCTGGAACACCCGAAGCAAAGGTTAGTTGCCTTCATTTCAACGCCTATACGATCATCCGCCCCTCGCATTAAAGGAGAGCCCGGGCTATGAGAGTATCAGGATCTTTTGGATCGCTTTCGCCCATCAATTTTTTCAAATTCCTACATACACCTGGTCTCGTAGCACATTGTGCTTTACTCCGGGCACAGGGCTTGCTACATCGGCTACTCACTTTGATCATACGATTATATTACGGCTCTCTCGGCCAATTGTGTACTCGAACTGAAACAGTCCTGACTGTTCAATTATGTCTACTTGCAGGAAAAGTCAAAGAAGATTCTTGACATTTGGGTCAAAGGAAATACGTTCCCCTCGACTATGTTAGCTCAGTTAGCAGATGTCTTGAAGGATACAGTAAAAGGTGCTTACCACAATTCATGTCGTACGCTAAGTAATTTCATGAACCAATCCATTCTATATTATATCTGCGAAATTGAGAATGCCTTGCTGAAATTGTCGGTTTGTTTGATAGAACCTGTTGCGAAAGTCGCCATATCGTCCGATCCTCGAGTAGCACCTGCTCAAAGCTCTGCGAATACACGCAACAAAACTCCTCCACCAACATCCACTACGCCACCATTTCCTCAATCCGCCAATGCCGCGCGAGCACAAATTCCTACTTTAGACCCACAATCCAAAATCCTTGCACTCTTAACACAGGCCATCAACGTTGGAGCTGCTTCAAATTCTAATCAGTACGTGCTTCGTCTGTCATCGGATTATCGTCACTAACCTGATTTTAAGAGCATCGACCTCGACCGGCTCAACGCCTAGAGTGCAATCGACTGGACCCCAATTAGATGTAGCACAAGCACAATTAGCGTTGCTTCAGCAGTTGACTCAAACAGCACATACAGGCCCTAATATGTCGTATCCTAACACTGGTCCAGTCTCAGTATTCACTGATGTAAAACCTACTCACCCATATGGAGATGAGTCTTCGAACTACAGTTCTCTACCTGGGGATGCGCATCATAAAGGATATGATAATCCAGATGACGACTATCGTCGTAATGTTCGAGGGACTTCCAGGGTATACAGAGGGGGTCGTGGACGTTGGAATGAAGGGCGAGGTAAACGAGACGAACGTGATCATTTCAGAGACAGAGACCGAGGTGCTAAACGCAGTCGCTCTAGAAGTCCTCCCAGTAGATATGGCGCACGGAGAGAAATAAAGCCGTATAGCCCACCTCGGAGACCAGTTCCTACTGTGCGAGAATCATTTAATACGGGTGCTTCTCCGCCCAGAGCTGGTAACACCGAGAAAGACGAATTTGGTAGAGATGTTCGAACACAGGCTCCCGAAAGTCTGAAAGACGCTGTTGATTCACAGTCGGGCATACACGATGAGGCCCAAACGAGAACAAGCGTTGCCTCTCCTCCGACACAGTCACGTTCCCCCATGGCACAAAGCGTCCCATCTACATCTGCGTCTACGTCCTCGGTTTCGAACGCGGTTTCTCAGAATCAGGCGCAACCGTCACCAGGCATCGAGCAGTTCAACGTGGCGACCTTCAATTTCACGAACCCAGAGAGTTGGGAATCTCTAGGAAAAATGTGGCTTTATTCCTATGGCACTATGCCTACGACAGAGCAACTTATGCAGTTCGTCATGTTCGCTGGAACCGCAGCGAATTCGCCGATGATATCTCAAGACTCATTAGATCAGTCTGACTGGGATAACGCTGGAAATTCGTATACGGAAGCCCAGGGTATGTCCATGGGAGTAGGAATGAAAGGCGGAATGAGTTATGGAGGAAGTCAATCGCACGAGCAATCTACCGCGAATGGGGACTGGAATGCTGATGGAGACCTGAGGGTACATCAAGGAGGTTTTCCGAAAGCCGTAAGTGGCGGGCCTTCATCTGAAAAGCGGGGAGGAGGGATGCGCAAGATAGGCGACAAATGGATTTTTGTTCGGGATGTGGATTCACCTATATCGTAATGCCTTTGACTTTCAGATTTTGGATACGTTTGTTTCCCTGCATTGCATCAATATCCTCATAGTACTCCCTCCATATATCTGCGCACACTGGCATTTTCCTCTGGCACAATATGCACTTAGGTGTAATATACGATGAACCGTGATTTGATTGAATTAAAAAACCTCTAAAGCAGGTTTATCATAAAATATGCATACCACTAGGAGGAATTCCGGACTCTAATCAATCCACCGAGCCGCGAGCTTATATAAAGAGCTTTTTGTAAAATCAAGTAATTGCGCCCTTCGATGGAAGTCTAAGCGCCTATTCAAAGTGAGCTGGCGCTTAAGGCCGGTTTACATCCTCCGTTCCGCCCACCACATCGAGGGTCTCATCTTGCTGTTTTAGCCACCATCATGGCACTCTCTTTACGGCGGCGGAACTTATCTCGCCTGGCCTTTGCAGCAGCAGCCATTTTCCTTGTTAGAGCACTCTTTTTCCCTTCTTCCGATCCGGCATCCTCCTCGCGTTCTTTCGCGACTACAACGCAGTCTAATCAGATTGAAGAACACAATTTCATTGAACGTGCTACTCGGCCAGACAAATCACTGAATGTTCAAAAGCACAAATTTTTGCAGTCCAGGATAGGAAGAGACTCGAGGCACGAAGTACTTGGGGACGTGATTCGCAATGGCATTAATGACTACTGGGACAGGTTTCAGCTGCCTTAGTGAGTAGTGAATTGGTTTTACCAAAGCTGAGGTTGCTGACTGGCGGCTAGTATTGTGAGCAAAGATACTGCTCCTATGGACGCTCAGCATATTCTGAGCGCTATAGATCAACTTCTGTCCCTGAACGGATGGGTTGCGGCGCTCTGTCCTACTCTTGTTCGACCTTTCAACCAGAACAAACGCGAAGATGCTTGGGACGATATCATTCGTCAAGACCATCTCTACTACTTTGCCATCGTCATTCATTCCGCGGACCATTTCCTTGTGGACCAACTCGCTGTCATCGTTCAGATGGCAAAACGGCTTGGGACTCATAATATCTTTGTCTCTATGCTGGACTACGATTCTAGGGACTCTACTGAAACACTCGTCGACCTTTGTGAAGCAGTGCTTACTCTGCTTGGTGTCCCCTTTAGAATTCGTCGGGTCCCAGGGATGACAGAGGATCCCAACACTGCTTACTATCCTCTCGAAGAAGCCCATATGCGAAACCTCGCTCTAGAACCTCTCAAAGAATTGCAGCAGAAAAGGCAGATCAAATTTCATCGTGTGATATGGCTGAAAGGATTTACGTGTCCCAACGATATTCTGGAAACAATCAAAATCAGTTTTGCCAACGACGCAGCTATGGTCTGCGGAATGGACTGGGCAGAACACAATGGATTCTTCATTTTCTCCGATAGGTACGTGTGCTCTCTTCCTTCTTTTTTCATTGACCAAGACCTGCGTTTGTTCTAAGGTGGCGTACGCGCGACATTGAAGGTGATCAATTCAGACAGTCCAAATCATCCTCAAAGCCAGATGCTGTACCCCCTCGAGACAAAGTCGGCGCTTCTCGGTACGCTCAGCACCTCCCCTTCCAAGTCTTTTGTTGTGAAGCAGGCACACACGTCGTTGACCCTGCTCAGTCGTATTACAAAGGCATATCCTACCGCGCAGGGACTGATTTCCACAATCTCAGTACGCCAGAGGACCCGCCTAAGCGAACACCCGACTCACCTTGTTTGGATAGTAGTCAGGCTTGGTTTTGTCGTGACTTATGGGTACGCAGCGCGCGCGATGCAATGGACGAGGTAGATCGTGTCAATGGTGGCAGTCCGGCAAGAGGCAACAGGAAACGCGATGTGAACCTTATCGACGTGGCAGAGAGAGATCCGCTCATGGACGAAGCTCGCGCCGCTGTTGTAGAAGAGGCCAAACAGAAACGGGAAGCTGCTGCTGCTGCTGTTGATCCAGACGCGAACGTCGGCTCAGACTACGATGCCATGTCAGATGAAGAAGGCGGTGAAGTTGTACCGCCGCTTGAAGAAATCGAAACCGGAAGACTGTCTATCCCCAACTCTGTATTTAGGCCTGCAAGGATCCTGGTGAACCCTAGGTGCCCCACGACCTATGCGGGAGTTAGTCATACTCAACTCTCTCTCGACCTGTTTGGAAATGGGGAAAATAACGAAGGAGTCAGAGGTAAATATGTACTTGAAGATTGGGAGGGTGCACCTGAGAGTTTTGTATGCCAGGAGCAAAGGTAAGCTGCCCCTTCTCTGATTCTCGTTTGAGATTGCTTTTGACCAAGTTCTTGTTGACCACAGACAAACGGGCGGTCGGAAAGCTACAAAAACTCAGCGCAGACTCGGTTTCTCCATTCACGATGAGCTGCAGATATTGCAATAGACTCTCTTAGTGGGATAGATTAGTTACCTGTATAATCATACCGTTATGTTTTTTTTGGAACGCTTTCCCTTAGGTGCCCGAGGGCCGAACATCTTGAAGGGTGTACTCATTTGCTTCTGACTCATCTACTTTTCTGCTTGAGCTTGCTCTGTAATTGAGGGCTATTGAAATTTTGAACATGTCACTGTTTAGCTCACTCAGCAACTGCTGGTACACGAGACGTCACAAGTGTGACAGACGCGCTTTTGTTTAAGCAAAGCAATCCTTTTTTCCTCCACCCCCTCAACTCCCTTCAATGGCGAAAGAAATCAAGGTCAAACCTGAACAGAAGACTCTTGATGGTTTCTTAAAGGGATCTCATGCTACTACTAAGGCCCGGAATGCTCCTGACGATGACGGCGTAGATGATTCTATGGCCATTGATGAGGAAGAGGACGCGCCGCTGGTCAAGAAGGGTGACTCTTCGAATCTGCCTCCTTTGAACGACATCTCTGCTATGTTCAGCGACATTGTCACGCGAGCTCCGGAGCTCAAAGACGTCGCTGCTCGACTGCGAGGGCGAAGATTCCGCGTAGCCACCATGTGTTCTGGTACAGAATCTCCCCTTCTTGCTCTCGATATGATTGTCGAGAACATAAGCGCACAGTACGGCGTCCCTCTGGACATAGAACACGTCTTCTCTTGCGAGATTGAACCGTTCAAACAAGCGTATATCGAGAGAAATTTCCATCCTCCATTGCTGTTTCGCGACGTATGTGAATTGGGTAATGATAAAGCGTGCGTGCTTCCAATCCCTTTCAAGTGAGCAGCGCCTGTTGATATATGTCTATCTATCTAGCCATACTGCATACGGTGCTCTGGCGACGGTCCCGGGGAACGTCGATCTTCTCGTAGCCGGAACTTCATGCGTCGACTACTCCAATCTGAACAATGAGAAGCAGGATATTGATGCCAATGGAGAATCCGGACGTACATTCCGCGGTATGATGGGTTGGGTAACAAAACATCGGCCGCCCGTCGTCATTCTCGAGAACGTGTGCTCCGCACCTTGGGATCGAGTCAAAGAAAAGTTCGAGAAACACGACTACAGCGCTTTTCATATTCGTGTCGATACAAAGCAATATTATATCCCTCATACGCGTACGCGTGTTTATCTCATCGCTGTCGACCAAAAGAATTCTCCCATTCCCAAAAAGTGGAAGGGATGGGTCGAAAAGCTCCGACGTCCTGCCTCGTCAACCTTGGATTCGTTCTTACTACCCATTGATGATCCACGAATCCACCACTCCCGCCAGAAACAAGCTCAAGAATCTCAAAACTCCCTTGATCGTCGGTCGGGCCGGACAGACTGGAGTCGCTGTGAGTCTCGACATCAAAGAGCGCGTCTCGAAGAGGCGCTGGGTCTCAAACGTCCTTTGACTTCTTGGGATGAAGGTGTGGAAAATTCTTGTTTTTATGGAGGGTCGTCACTCACCGATTTCGTAGGCGGTTTCTGTAAGATGCTGAGTTTTGCTTGGACTGATTGGGCAGTAACACAAGTAGAGCGTGTTTGGGATCTATTGGACATCAGTCTCCTACGTGACGCGAAGAAAGGTATCGATCCTTCCTACAAGACGTGAGTTTCATCCCGCCATATATATAAGATATAATTTGTTGAGAATATACTGCAGCCAAGTTTGGAACCTTTCGCAAAATGTCGACAGGACAATCGGGTCCAACAAAGTTGGCATTTGTCCTTGCCTCACACCTTCTATGATTCCCTACATCACTAATCGAGGAGGTCCTATGGTTGGATTGGAGGCGCTGTCTATGCAGGGTCTTCCGGTTGACAGATTATTGTTGACTCGAGAAACTGAAGATCAAATCGCGGACCTTGCAGGAAATGCGATGTCTACCACCGTAGTCGGCGCCTGTATCGTTGCTTCTATGATAGTCGGTCTTCGACTTTTCAGGAAAGGGGAGGAAAAGACTGTCTACGGTGGAGCAGGTGAAGAGGTCGAGGACGTGGAGATGAAAGACGCAGAAACAGCTGATGCGGAACTTCCAGTAGGCGAGCGCATTGTCGGAGAGGATAACTTAAATTTCCTTCCCCTGGACCTCTCCGCCACCGGGAGTCAAGACTTGGCCCATCTCCTGAATATCGCATCGCAAACCGTTCGCCTGTGCTCATGTGAGGGTCGAACAGACATCACCTCAAGACCTATCTTTCGATGTCTGGATTGCGGCATGTCGTCTTGTAAAAGATGTGGTGGTCGACCTGAGCATAACTCAGAGCCGATCGACAATGCAAACCCTCGTCTTCCTCCTTCCAGCTTCGAAATGGAGCTCAAGTCCGCTTTGCCGATGTGCCTATCGTTACTGAGCGTCACTGGAGAGCTACTGGACGAACTCAACGAGAAAACTATAGGCAATGTGAACGGAAAACTTTGGAAGGAATGGCGTACTGCTGTTCTCCTTGCCTCGAGCTCTGATCTTCGTTACGTCGAGCTAAAGCGACAAGAGATCTGGAGCGCTATCTTTCGGTCGCCCCATGGCTCCTTGGAACTACATCTGCATCCCCAACAGCCCGAATGGAGATTTTTTGCGAAACCGAAGGAGAACGAGCCAGCTAATGCTCAGATTAGGGAGATCCTAGATAATCCCGTTGGTCGCTTGATTTGTCAAGGTTCCCTGCTTTCGGGCCAATGGGCTTTTGCTCTACCCAAATCCACGGAGGTCGAAATCACGATCAAGGGTTCCGGTACACTAGTCCCTGCTTGGGAGTCACGACTTGGGCTCCAAGGAGAAGCATTCAGAGAAAAGAAGGCATGGTCTGAAATAGAGGTGTCAGTCTTAGAAGCTGATAAATCTAAATTTGACCGTGACATCTCTGGCTCGTATGAACTCCTCGACCGTTGCGGGACAGCATGCAATGCCCTTCACAAGCAGAAACGTGGCGAAGTCTCTCTGCCTCAGCTATATATGCTCTTAATTCCTCACCGTACCAAAGATTCCGAAGACTGCTTCATGTTCTCGACGGAGATCAGGAGACTAGAGTTTGGGGAATCACGCCCTTTTGTCGCTAAACTCAGTCCGAAGTGGCGTCAGTCAAGTAATGACGACTCGGAGAAGGTGGCATGTCTTCTACCGTTTCAATGGGTTGACTCCAGTGTTGTCTCCTTGCAGGTAAGCTCCATTGTGTTTTGGAAGATTACAGTATGTACTAACATTGTTTCCAAAGCCTACCCCGGATCAAGACGCACGGTTTGGAATTCCCGAAAACTCGATCGAGGTTTCAGCTTCTAATGTTGCTTGTCAACACGCACAAGCACTGCTTTCGCTCAGCGCACCTCTTCGAGGCCAAAGTGGGCCTGAATGGCCTCTAGGTTCTTGGCGCGAGGTGCACAAATCCGACGAGAGAGAGATATTTCGTTCAATCGCCTGGCTTCTTGAACGGATCAAGGACGTTTCCGGTAGATTTCACTCCTGGCAAAAGGTTGAAGAACTTGATCATTCCAACTGCGAGCGTTGCGCTCCGACACCCCCCGATATCGAATATGTGCAAGTCAAGAGCAAAATAGTTGGTATTGAGGATCCTGCACAGGCGGGTGAGTATGAACGTCGCCTGAAGCGACGTCCGAATCCGTTCGTGACGCAGTTATTGTTGACCGATGATGGAACGGGAACCGTTCGCATTGGTATCAATGTGCCGTCGCTTCTGCATCGTGCACTGTCTCGCCTCCCCTCCGAAGGCCGTTCAGAGAAACCTGTTCTGTCATGGCGACTCGACACCAACTTTACCCCTGCTGCGTCTCTCAATCTCCCCAAGTTCACTATCTCGAGTAACAAGCTTGACAAGGAACATGCGCAGCCCCCCAGCTTCAAAATCGATCTACGGAAGGAGCAAACTCGTTCGCTGGAATGGATGATTCGCCAGGAGGCATTGGATGCAGAACCGTTTGTAGAGGAGGAGATTGCGGAAGCTATACTGGATCCATTGGGTTGGAGAGCTGAAGGACTCGCACAACGGCCCGTCCACGTTCGGGGTGGTGTACTTGCTGACCAAGTTGGGTATGGGAAGACTGCCATCACTCTGGGTCTTATTGACTGTACCTGGAAAACGGTGGAGAAAGAATTTGCTAAACAAGAAAAAATCGATGGCAAAATCTCCCTCAAGGGTACACTCGTCATTGTCCCTCCTCACCTTACCAGGCAATGGGACTCGGAAGTCCGCAAATTCACCGGTAAACGGTTCAAAACTCTTGTTCTGTCCACTGTCTCGAATCTGAACTCGACGACCATCGATGACTTCCTGGAAGCGGATATCATCATCGTGGCTTCTAATATATTCAGGAGCAACGTTTACCTCGATAATCTTTCATCTCTCGCTGGAGTCGGTCCCTTGCCTTCAAAGGATGGACGCCACTTCAATGATCAATTGCGGACGGTCTCCGGAGCCTTAAAAAGCCAGACAAGTCGTCTCCGTGAAGAAGGATCTGCAGCCGTGAAGGCTGAAATTGCAGAAGCTCAGAAGAGAGGTGGGGATTGTCGCTGCAGTAATTTTTTCACGAGCCAGACTTTGCTGACGTTGTTTTCTACAGCCGAAGAGGAAGCAGATCGAGTTTCTCAAATGCAATCAAAAAGGCTGAAAGGTAAACAATATCGAAACGCGGTCGATGCTGTGAAAACAGGGGAGACAGTTTTACAAGAAGAATCTTTATCCGTGAACCGAGAGCCTCAGCAGGTGCGGACCCGTACTGTCATAGATTTCGTTGAAATCCCTGTCCACCGCACGAGTTCAAAGTCGGTCTCTTTGTCCGCTACCGAGACTTCGCCGGATGCAGAACATGTTGAAGAAGAGAAAGCTCCGAGGAAGCGGACTCAACGCGCGACGGCTCGAAATCCTATCGTCATTTCCTCAGATGACGATTCATCAGACGATGGCCCTAAAACAAAGAAGGCGACCGCATTGAAATCCGCGAAAAATGGCCGAGGACTCAAAGCTGCCACACGTCGACGGGCAATATCTGACGATGACGATGACAGTTTTGGCGAAGATTTGAGTGACGAAGGCGACTCGGATGAGGTTGATTCGTCAGCAGCCCCCTCTGAGGACGAATCTCCTGCAACGAAGTCGACGTCGAAGAAGAAATCATTGAAGAAACCATTGAAGAAGCACCCAGCGCCGCCACCAAGTTCTACTGGCGAAGACGATATGGACGTGGACGATGAATCTCAGTCATCAGCGAAAAATGGAAAACGCAAAGCAAAAGGTGACGGGAATCGTCCAGCGAAGAAGCAGCGCGTCGATACCGATCCCTGGAAACTAGCCATGGGCAAAGTCCTTCGTGATTGGACACAAATGCAAGCTCCTCCTCTAGAAATGTTCCATTTTGCACGTGTAGTCGTTGATGAATACACCTATCTCGATGGAAAAGTTCATGCTATGGTCAATAATCTCACTGCAGAACGACATTGGGTACTTTCTGGAACTCCTCCTGTTCACGATTTCGGTGCACTCAAAACCATATCTGCTTTCCTGGATGTACATCTCGGCATTGATGACGACGGTGAAGGCCAGTCGGCAGAAGTTAAAAAACGAAAAAGGGAACGTACCGGTAAGCATTCAATGTAAAAGGTGAAAGCTTCGAAATACTCATGTGCAGTTTTGTAGACGTTGAAAAATTTCATTCCTTCCGCGAAGTTCACAGTCTCGAATGGCATGCGCACCGACATGAAATCGGTCAACGATTTTTGGATCGCTTTGTGAGACAGGTATGCCCATATTCGACACCTTGACATGCCTGGTTTGTTCAACAGCAACATTTTTAGAATATTGCTGAAATCGATGAAATTCCTTGGAGTGAAAAGAATGTGGAGATTATCCTACCTGCTGCAGAGCGAGCGATCTATTTAGAACTTGAGCACTACCTACGTGCACTCGAGATGACTGTTAAACGTGGCAGGAAGACCGAGAGCGACCGAGAAAAGCGGGTTGCTCAGTCGCTGGGTGAAAGCAAGTAAGTCAACCATTTCCATTTGAAGATCTTGTACTCAAACACTACCAAAGGTCTGCAGAAGAAGCCCTGCTTAAGCGATGTTCCCACTTCGAGGTTGAATCTAACAACGAAAACGCGATGAAAGCCTGTGATGTCATCGTGAAAGAGCGGCAGAAACAACTCAATGAATGCAAAGAGAATTTGCTTTCTGCAATCAAAGATGGTGTCAAGAGAGAAAAGGATTTGAACAAGAAGCTCAACAACGCTGGCGGTGAATCGATGTTCCTTGAATGGCTCAGAATCTGTCGAACGGATGGTGTCGAAGATATGGAAGCAACAAACATCATTCGATCTCTCATCGAAAAGACCGACGCACCCAGCACGAAGGTCAAGCCGCGAAAAGACGAAGTCAGTCTTTCCGAATCGGTCAAAGCTCAGGTCTGGGACCACCGTGAAAAGACACACGAGATACGGCGGCTTACGAAGGAGCTCGTTGCTCGCGTCCGTTCGCTGCGATATTTCACAGTTGTTCGAGACCTGCAAAAAGAAAGAGAAGAGCCTCCGGTATTGTCATGTCCTGCTTGCGGTCGTGAGACGCTCGAAGTGGAGGAAGCCTCTGTGTTATCTTCTTGTGGTCATATTGGCTGTAACGGCTGCGTTCAGTCTTTTGCCGAAAAAGAGGAGTGTGTTTACTCTGCCTCAGGTGGATGCAAATCCGCAGCTCGAGTCATCAATGTTGTCAAAGCTGAAACATTGGGTGTTGACGATGTTGAACGAGATGGCAAAGGCAAGCACTTTGGAATGAAGCTTGAGCAAGTTGTGAATTTGATCAAGTAAGTATGAGTTTTATTCGAGACAAATAAAATGTTAATCCCTTTGTAGAGAGCAGATTTCGAAAGACGACCGAATACTGGTCTTCGTCCAGTTCCCTGATCTCATGAAGAAAGTCACCGATGCATTTGAACATCATAAGATCCCGTTCCTCGAGATTCGTGGCAGTGCGTCTCAAAAAAGCAAGAACCTGGAGAAATTCCAAAACAAAAGCAAAGAGCGCGTACTATTGCTGAATGTTATGGATGAGAGTGCCAGTGGGGCCAATCTAACGTCAGCAAGTCATGCTATCTTTCTTTCTCCTCTCCTCGCCCCTTCCCAGGAAATATACGATGCTTGCGAAACTCAAGCAATTGGACGTTTAGTTCGATATGGCCAAACGAAACACGTTTATGTCCATCGATTCTTAACGAAGAATACCATTGACGAAGAGATTTACTCACAAAGAAGAGGCTACCGGACATGAAATATCTATTCTGTTGTATAATTTACTGATGTAGAAGCTAACGATGTACGAAATGAGCCCAGAGAGGAGAACGATCTCTATATTGAATACGCTACCTAACGACGTACGAAATGAGCTACATAGCAGTCAGTACACATAGATAGCGAATAAAGTAAAGTAACTCACCCCAGAGAGGAGAACGATCTCTGGGGGGCTAAGAACCTAGTCCGAACGAAATATAAGGAAGCGGATGCTTCCGTCTACACCCTGTACCATAGGAGACGAAGAAGGATAATCTATCAAGCAAACTGCGGCGACGAGTACGTCGGACGCCGGAACGTAAGAGACCATGAAGAAAGGAATGGCGCGACTAAAGTCGCTTTGTCCGTATTGTCGTCCATAATTCCTACAACTGATGCATTTCTAAAAGTATTTTAAACGATGTTTTTGAAGCAACGAAGAGCTACAAGTCTGGTAAAGGTCCTATGATGATCTAACCGACGAGTTTTCCATTTACCTCAGTTGACACCGAAGTAATCCGCCTCTACTTGCTTAGTATTGATCTGGCAAGACTGGTTCAAAGCAAAGCCAAGAGGAAGGCACAAAAGGCTTACATAAGTGGTATTTCCTATCACATTCTGGACATCGGCTTCACCCATGAGTTGCAGCGAGGTTTGCAATTCCGCTTGAAGCAATGTTAGCATCCTATCCACGCCGTCCTCCCCGTAAATGTTTGCAAACATAGGGCTTCTCCCTAAGCCAACGGCCTTTGCGCCTAACGCAAGAAGAGTAATGATATGGTTAGCACTTCTAACCCCTCCATCCGCATACACTTCCATCTGCTCGAAAACTTCAGGATATTGCTTCCGAATGTCCAAAAGAATTTCCACAGCGGTGGGAACTCCATCCAATACCCGTCCACCGTGGTTAGATATATAGATAGCTGGGAAACCGAGGTCAAGACAGGATTTAGCATCTGCTGCGGTTTTAATTCCTTTCGGGACGATGGGAAGTGTAGTGAGATTGCGAATCTCGGCGAGGGCCTCAAGAGTAAAGCTCGCGGAATGGCCAGAGCTGTAGGAAATAGTAAATCAATGTTTCAGAGGTAATATCACAGATGGTACGAACTCGGAATCAAGTTCTCCAGTTTGTCGCATGGCCTGGACTCTTGCAAGGTGAAAACCATCAGACGAGATGGATGACTGCGTTTATTGACGCTTCGTACCTTATGCCATTCACACCAGTGTTGTCGACAGTGAGAAATATGGCCTTGTAACCTGCAGCCTCGATACGGCCCAATTCGTCTATCAACAACGTACGGTTTGACCAGACATATTCTTGATGGAACATAGTCTGGTTGGCAAAACCAACGTCAGCAATCTCTTCGATTGTCTTCGTGGACTCGATACTGGGCTGTAATAATGAACCAAGTTCAACGAGGCGCTAGCGTCATTCCTACAGTCAGCACTTACTGCATAAAGAGCGCCCAATTTTCCTGCTGCTCTTGCGAGCGACAACTCGGCGGATGCGTTTGTATGTCCAGCGTATGCAGCTGGGGCGATGAAGAATGGAACGGTAAAATTATACCCGAGAATGGTGGTGCTGATGACATGGATAAATCATGAAGCAGTACAAAAGAATTGTTGATACGACTGACTCACTTGAGATTCACGTTCGATACATCACGGAAAGTGTAACCGTTGAGGCGAACTTTCTTCCAGATGTTCATGTTCGCTTCATAGGTAACTTGGTCCAAAGCAGCAGTGCGATAAGATGCTGAATTGATGACTATTGTTTTTTCCAATACAGATGGCATAAGGGAGCACACTTACCATACCACCGGGCTCCCAAGACGTTCTTGGCAGCAATTTGGAAATCATTGAGTTCCCACATATCATCCAGTGGAGGAAGCACGCCAGTCTCCCAATCCGTGGTGTTCAAACCAGTCTCAGGTAGACCCTCTCTATCGATTTCGACCGAGAGACAAGAACGAGGAACAAATACCATGAGAACGCTAAGCCACACCACGGCAAGATTCAAAATTCGTAGGAGACACATAGTAAAGGAGTGTGTTGAAGGAGTGTGAAACTTCGTCAATGTTACGAGTTGAGGGAGGAGAGACTTGAGAGGAGAAGATAAATTACAAATGCTTTTTATACGATTGAAAGTCGAACATCGGACGTCTTCTGTAGAGGATATCATTGTACATGTGTCGTGCGAAGAGAAGAGCGACTGCGCGATACGTTCTATTCATCACCCCATCTAGTTCCCGTTAATCGGGACAATATCATGCTGCAAGGTCTTGACGACCGAGTATGAAGTTCGAAGATCGAGTAGCTTCAATTTCGGATCGCGGTTTGGTAGAAGCTTGACTAAATCATGTCATGAAAAGTCAAGCATATTACACTGCATTGATCCGAATATGCAGTCTGCCCTACTAGTCTCGTTAAATGTATGTTGCTTGGGAAATGCTTGATGCACTAGCCGCAGTTGAAAACGGAACTCCACTCTGTTGATACAGTTCAGTCGAGAATTTTGTCGAGTAATATACAGAAGCAGTACCCAAGTGCATCGTAAAGTACAAAGAGACGAGAGCCGGCGAAGAAGGGTTAGGGCATCATTTACTTGACATAACATATCCTGTAGTATCTAGAATTTTCTTGCCGCAAATACTACAAAGCCCTTTCTTATAGGCACATCCTAAACAGCGAGTGAGCGATTTGCATGAGGAAAAGACGTCGATGAAGCCAGACCATGACAGTATTTTGCTTGATTCTGTGTGCAGGGTTGTTTGCAATCCTTACATTTCCCTTGATAAGGCTACGTTAAGAGTGAGTTAGTCACCATTTGCAAACGACGTTTAGATATCGCACTTGGAACCGATTCTTCGAGCTTCCTGGCCGACTGAGTAGTTTATTTTCTCCTACTTTCCTAGATCCATCCTTGATACTCGAGGAACTGGAAGCAAAAGGGTCGGGGGCAGCAACCTTGGATAGTTTCTTGAATCAATTGCATTGAGTGACCATTGTGCAGTATCGAATGAGAAATTCGCACCTTCTCGCACTTTTTGCAGACCATGCGAATATAGGCAAATTACAGCGCACAAAACCGTTAGGGAGCAATTATTGAGATCGTGAGTGTTGGTGAGCACAATTGCTGGACACACTGCCACTAGCACGTGAGAGGGTGTGCAATATGCTTACGAATCGCGAGTTGATCGCGTATCTCTCATTGATCGTTGATTCTTCTCAACGCTTCGCTTCGTTGTGTTCTCTTTCCTCCCGATTTTTGGTATTCTCTATCTCGAAACCTTCCTTCATCTTCGCTGGTGCCCCCTTGTTTACAATAGTGCCGCACAATAAACTGCATAACTTTCTGTCTATGGGATCAAGATATGATACATACCCAGCTCTCGGTACGGTTTTTCCATTTACGCTCGTATCAAGAACGGAATTTATCATCCTAGCTAAAGGGCCTTATTGTCCATTCACCCGTATTCTCTTTTTTATGACTCCTTTTGCAAAACCTTACTTGCTTCGAACAAATCAACGTCTCGAATCGTTGACATGACAGCGTTTAGAAAGAGCATGATCCTATACCACTCACAAAAGATTTTAGGTGATGGTCTGTGCTCGTCTGATCCGCACCTACGAATAACAGATAACTTTTTCAACATTTTTTTTCAATCGAGCGCTTCAGAGACAACGAAGTCAAGTCCCACTCCTTGATTACACATGAGGCTATGGCACTCTATTCGACGTAAAAGAGCAACCTTTTTATTTTGTTTTTATCTCTCTTGTCTTTTGCGAAGCTGGCTAGCAATGAATCCTGGTATAAAATCGCTGGTATGTGTCTTTCAACGCCAGGCTAATTGGCCATGTCACCTCATCGAAAGACCACTATCCGTCGATTCAGGATTTCTAACGACGTTCTCCTCTCAATTTTGGAGTACCTTGACCCGCCATCCTTATGGCGAGCGTGTAAGGTTTGTCAACTGTTCTGCTTCGCCTCCTCATCTTGGTTTGATCTTTACAATGTATCAGGCTTTTCGCCGAATATACTCGCTCACAATGGAGTATCAGTCTCTTCGCTACAAGCATGAGCTTGCAGTCTCTGGAATGAAAGATGGAGCTGTAGCCTACTCCAAGGCTCCCCCCATCTCCAGGCTAAAGCTTCTCCTCAATTATAGGAAGGACTGGCTTGAGCTTTCCTGGAATCATGAGCTCAGGCTCCAGATCTCCTTGCCGGCGCAAGTAGGTAGCTCAGGCGGGTTCGTGCACCAAATTCATGGCCATGAACCTTTCAGCACGCTCGAGCTCTCTGAGCTTCCATCCTGCCGAAAGAATAGACCCCCTGCTCTTACCCGCCATCTCAAGTTTACCACCTCGGTCATTGACCGCGTTGTCGTTGACCTTGCTCAGGCTTTAGTTGTCACCGGTCGGGTTTTTAGGTACTAAACTCTTCATCTGCTTACATTAAAAACTCAGCTCCCCTATCTCTCCCTACTAGTCAACAAGGCCGAATTGGCATCCAGCTTCATTTCAGGGATCTTTGGAGCTTCGCCAAACACCCTCGTGCCCGTGCCTTGACTTATGAATTTTCTAGTCCGTCCTCTGCAGGCGCTGCTATCGTGCGCATGACCTTCCTCGTGTGCGGCTCGAAGTTGGCCATCTCTCTCGAATTCTCGGATGGAAGGAATAAACATTTGATCATGAATTGGTTGAACTTTGACGCACGCGTGAGTGGTACATATAAGATTCCTTCCGACTCTCATCCTCGTCTTCTAGTGGCTCGACGATCAGGATATCCAGTTCCTCGATGAGACATATCTACTTGGAGCGAGTACCAGATCCGGCTCTGCTGTCGTCAGTCTGTACAACGTTTCCAAGATAACATCCATCTCGGTTGTGCGAGAGTTCGAGCTTCCACCAACCTGGTCCAACACAATCATGAAGTTCTTGCCTAACTCGTCGCCTAGATCCGATATCTCCCAACCATCGGATGCTCTGTTTTATGCTGCGCCCGAGACGCGTGTCCTCGCCATTTCATCGACTCCGACTGCTATCTCCCATTCGGAGTTTTACCCGATGAATTGGCTTTTCTTGAAGGAGTCATATTTCAGATTCCCCTCTCGCAAAGATGGTTTCCGTGTTTCATGGGGGCAATGGGGTCAATACAGTCTCATAAAGGAGATTGATGTTCATCCTAGTGCTATTCGCGGTCCATGCGTTGTAGGAACGAAGGTCTTCTACGTTGAAAATGCGGTTCATTCCACGAGAAGTCACGCACACAGCAATCGTTCCAGTCGTTTGCGTGTCATTGATTTTTCCCCCTTCGCTGAGCCGGTCGAATATCCTAGAGGCTGGACGTCTGTCGGTCCACGTGCAAGCCTTATCCCGGTTGAGAGTCGCAGGTCTATCCCGACCTCTTCGGTCGATGGTTTGCCAGTCAAGGATATTATTGCTACCGAAGATAATATTGTTTTGTTCTTGGTATGAGTGTTTGAAGTTTACTATCGGATCCTAATTAACTTGGGGTAATTTATAGGAACCGCGACAAGGACATTCATCTGTCAATGTACTAACCTTTGGGACTCCCTTCGATGGTTCTAGTCGAATACGCCATTGAGTTGAAATCCGGAACATGCATGAAAATCCTTGTACCATAACAAGGGCCGTATTTAGTGGACGGGTAAGTGAGCATTCTTCTATCTTCGTGTAATATTATGTACCATGAAAATATAACTGTGATTGTTCCTATCCGACCGAGCTCCACTTGAGTACAAACCATAACAACCATTTTCTTCTCTCTTTCTCATCCTCTTGTTCGGCCCGAGATACATCCCATTCTCTTTTTCTTGCGCCACTACACTCCCTTTCTTCAATAAAATCGATTTCAAATCCTGCTTGTGAAACAGCATTGAGGAAAGATTGCAGGGTATACCGGCCTGTGTGCAGTCCCGCAATGAGATGCACACGAGAACCAGACGCCCTCCGCAATGTTTTCTTCAAGGAGTCGATAAAAATTCCATGTAAGTCGGAATTCCACAGAGTGTCTGCAGCGATAATCACATCAAATAGGGGTGGAGTTTGGTTGGCATCTAGAAAAGGAAGCAAGATGCCAGGATCTGTGCCCCATGCATAGGCTTTAGCACAACAGTTTGAGGATGCGCGATTGATTTCAATATTTTTCGATAACGTTTGCATGAGCTGCTCATCGGGATAGTCACTAACAGTAACTGAGATATCTGGATGACATTTTGCTATGACGATCCCTGGTAGCCCTGCTCCAGCTCCGAGCTCGAGCAGACGGACTTTCTCTTGGGAGGAAACTGCGATATGAGATTCAAGATGAAGGTCATTGAGGTGATCGACGAGGTACTGAGATGAAGCCCAAATCGATGAGGCATGCAGAGACCAATTAGACGCGTGAGTGTCCGGTGTGAGCAGTGTCACAGTCAGAACAGAATCTTTGGAATTTAAAACATACGTGAACACAGATCCAGTAGATGAGAGGGTGATGGGCCGATAGTCATAGAGTGTTTCCAGTGAGCTATTCAGAATGTCTTCAGGATCAAGGTTCGTATCTGGCGTCATTGCTAGTCAAAGTTTGAGAGGTAAACAAAAACCTTAGAAAACCGGAGGTCAAAGCTGGTTATCTTGAAAACGAAACGAATCAAAATTCTCACACGCAAAATTTTTGGGCGCCAAATTATTATTTTTTCTACCTTTCAAACTCACATTCGTTTGGTCAGGAGCATGCACCAAGCATTGCTTATAGATGAGATCTTAGAAGTTATCCTTGACTCTTGCACTGAGAGCTTGACGCTCAGTCGAATCGCGCGAACTTGTCAGGCATGGAAAGACCCTGCGTTGGATCGAGTTTGGTGGCGCATTTCGTCCTTCAGACCTTTGCTAGATCTTATTCCTGGCTTGCTGTGTGTCAATGGAGTCTACGTGAGCCTTGATAATCCTGTGCTTCTACTTCCCTCAGCCGACATAAATAACAGGTCCTTGAATTGCCTTTTTGCCCCGATTTTCGACGTTTGCATTGCTACGCCTCGCGGGTCAAACAA
This sequence comes from Lentinula boryana, assembly GCA_027886635.1. Lineage (NCBI taxonomy): Eukaryota > Fungi > Basidiomycota > Agaricomycetes > Agaricales > Omphalotaceae > Lentinula > Lentinula boryana. The sequence goes on along the minus strand of MU790813.1, from coordinate 4,869 downwards.
ATCGTCTACCGGGAGAATATACGTCTCCACCCTACGCTGCTGTCGTTGCTTCTTCAAGATCACGAGCAGGCGTTTATCTTTCGAAAGCTCTCCATTGTTCAACTTTCCCTGACGAAGTGCTCTTCGCTGAGTCCCATCATTTCGTTAGCGAAAGGATTGAAGACGGTGGAGTTGGACTTAGGCTTCAAAACGAACACCTTCGAGACCGCTAATAGAACTGCATTCGACTTTTTAACGACTGCAGACCGTGTGTCGAGCTGCTTCGATTCTCTGAGCTTGCGTGGCGGCGCATCAGGCCAAGTAATGGACTCAGTCAATAATCTTTCGCGTCTTAAGGTCCTCCACCTTTGTGTTGGTGCCACATTGCCCGTCGAGACTCTGACCGCAATATCCACTTTTCCTTACCTCAGGGAATTAGAAATCCACACGTCTCATATCCAACCCGAAGATTTCATTCTCTCATCGCAAGGATGTTTTCCCTCACTGCACTCCCTTAATATTCGTGGGCGCGCCAACTCGATTGAGAAGCTTTTACAAAACATGCAGAGCGGAAACCTTGTAGCCTTAAGTATCGATATAGAGCCATTGGTTTACACCAACGATACTTGGGGCAGGCTTTTCGCTGCTATCAAGGAAAAAACATACGCCAGTCTTCTTCAGCTGACGATCGAACATCATATGGATACCCAGGATTTTTCTTTAGAAAATGATACCCCTAGTAGCCCAGATACCACGCTTCACCCATATGTCAATAACCTCCTCCGAACCAATCCTAATGACTTCCTTCACTTCGAACACTTGCATTCACTTTCTCATCACCGGAATCTTCGCCAGATTGTTATTGAGACCACGCCTCCGATTCTTGTTCGAGATTCAGATCTTGAACAGCTCGTTCGATGGTGGCCTAACCTCGAACATCTCGACCTAGGTTCTGTTCCAACGTTTGATCCTCGATGGATGCCCAAGGCGACTCTGGCTGGACTGTCGATCCTCTCTAGAGGGCTGTCTGTTCTTGACACCCTCACAATACCAATCAATTCGGCCAGATTGACCTGCGATGCCGCAATGAAATTGGCTGGAAATGGAAACGGTTCCTTACGCTATATGACTCTGACGGCTTCGACCCCACCAGACAAATTCATGGCTCAGTATCTGCACCGTCTATTTCCTTCGATTATAGAGATACACGGTACCTCTGGCCATGAGGAGCATTGGGACCGCGTTCGAAAAGATTTCGAATTACTGAAGCTTACTGAGTAATACATTAGAGATGGACAGACAAGTTCCTCGTTAGATTTTTGAATCTCTTCTTATTGACACATCGTTATCTTTAGATTTCCACAAGGTATACCATAGATTGTATCTTAGAGTCTGCCTACGTATAGTACAGTTGTCGCTCCTAGTCATATATGACATACATACATGGGTGTAAGTTATTTTTGAGCAGTGAGATAATGCCATAGATTGTAAAAGTGGCCAGAATCTACCTCTGCTTCGTAATGTCGCCCCCAGACTTCAATCATCTCCCGGGAGAATCCTGCCTGTGAAGCGATTTCCTTGGAACCAAGCAAAAAATTCTGTGATTACGAAGCCCGGATATTAATAAAGACCATGGTGAACTAGTGGCTGACAAAGTAGTTATGAAAACTCACTCTTTGGTTGATGATCAACAATTTCCCCAAATCTTCGCCGTTCTCTATCCCTTCCCCAGGCCAGTTGATTGGGCTGAGATAGCGGCGTGAGTCCAGCACCGTTAGCGCATCGGCACTCTGAACTAGCTCCTCAATCGGTCGATAATTTTTGCTCCGAGTCAGATTGCCAAGAAAATTGAGCCAGCCTGCATACCACGAACGGCCATGGGCGTCTTCCTCGAGTACCGCCGGTTCCGCTAAGCTTGAGCTAGTGGTACCACAATCCCACCACTGGAAAGGCTCCACGAGTTTCTTGTGCTGGTCATAAACAATCCAATCGCCATCGGCCAAGAGTAAAAGGCCGCCTGAAAGATTAAGATAAGTGTTCGAATAGAAAAGAGCAGACAAATATAGCGACCAGGTACTAATGCTTGAGAAAGAAGTAGAATTAAAGCTTGAGGGTCCGTAACCTAAACGACCGAATTGCAAGACGGTCCCGAGAATCGTGAATAAACTCTCTTACATGTTGCGCGACACAGCGACAATGGACGATGGATGCTTGACCGTTGAATTTTGGCAGAGTTTGGTCTGAATCTCCATGAATAAACCTGTGCGAAGCAAAATTTGTCTATGAAGTCATGGTCTTGATTCCTTGGAGCAACGTACCTGAAATTCTTTGGCGCATCCCTGTAAAAATAAGTAAGAATCGCGCATATTCTGTGCAGAAGACGAGACACTTACGAGAATTTCTGAGCATTCAAATCAAGGCCCACAACCTGAGCATGGGGAAAGGCTTTGGCCATGCTAAAGGCCCTGAAGAATAGATATGGTCAGCCTCGTATGTGGTCCCAGTCCATTACCTCCTTGCCATATTCCTGAACCGCATCCGACATCCAAAACAATTGCTTGTCTTTCTTGAGCGGCGCTCAGTAATTGATTTACCTGGTCCTTGACGTTGACAGGAAAGAGTCCACCAATCATCAGTGACCAGATGGTGTGCTGGATACCCAATCGCTGAAATTCAATGCTGCGTGAACTGTATCGCACTTTGGAGTAAGACAATGTTTACATCCATTTCTTTAACATCTGTAGGCAATTTGTAGACCTCCGAAATCATATCATGAAAGGTACATGTTAGAGCGATTGAGGCAAGGACTGACTGCATTGCGAATGTTGTCGACATGGGCAGCCATAATTTACTGAGGGAACGATGGGGCAGGTCAAATTTTGAGGAAGTCATCTCGCTCTCCCCTAAACTAGCTGTTATACATAACGTACCTGCTAAATTCGCTATCAATGTCCAGCGGCATCCTGTGAAAGCCTGCCAACAGAAGACAACGAGAAAGCCGGCTGCAATCGAGATTAAGTCACTAACGGAGAAGTTCACGGCAATAAGATGTAAAGGTTTCAATTGTCGTGGGTGTGCAACTATAATCATGACAGCGATGTGATGGCATTACATTCGGAGGAAGGCAGAGACGGACGACAAGGATTTGTGAACGTATCAGTAGGACTGTCACTTGGATGGATAAGAGCATAACATGATACAGTAAGCCTTAATCCGCCATACGTCCCACATCCCTTTTAAACTGCCGGAGGCTTGCTACCGGGAGTGAATGTGTAGGTCAAACCGCACTTGCCGCAGTACTGACGGTCTTTGTGCAAAGCCATCTGACAGTACAGCGTCATTATTCTATAAGTTCTACAAAGTAGGAAAAGACTCACGAAAATACCGGCGCCACACTCAGCAGTAGGGCATTCACGGCGAAGACGCTTGATCTTTCCATCCGAGTCCACTTTGTAATACTTCAAGATTGACATCTTGACCTTCTTACGCTTGTGTTTGATCTTCTTGGGGGTCTAAAGGATGGTGGCAGTCAAAACTGCAGTTGTGATGACTGATTAAAGAAACTTACGTTGTATGTTTTCTTCTTACGCTTCTTAGCACCACCACGAAGACGCAGCACCAAGTGCAGGGTAGACTCCTTTTGAATGTTGTAGTCGCTAAGAGTACGTCCATCCTCTAATTGTTTTCCAGCGAAAATCAAACGCTGCTGATCAGGAGGAATTCTGAGTTTTGAAATTAGAGTTGGCTAAATTTTCAGCACTCGGACACATACCCTTCTTTGTCCTGGATCTTAGCCTTGACATTGTCAATAGTATCGGAGGATTCAACCTCGAGGGTGATAGTTTTACCCGTGAGGCTGCGAGAACGTACAAGTGTTAGAGGAGACAAGGATATAGCGTAGGGACCACACACGTTTTCACAAAAATCTGCATCCCGATTTTGGACGCCTCTGTCTATCCAACGAAATAACGGTGGAGTCTTTGACAAAAGCAAGAGCCAGTAAGTATTTGTATTGGTAATCGGTTTGTGATCAGTTGTACAGGAGAGTCAGGTGTACGCAGTGGCAGTGCCTGTACAGTTTCCCATGCTTGGACGGCCTCACGTGTCTGATCAAAACAAAAACAAACTCACAGTAAGTGAAGATTTCCATAGAAATTTATGCAGAATTACACACTGCTTAAATTATCAGTCTGAAGTATAAATCACAGCCTTCAAGACGGCTATCCATATACCGATGGAATCGAAAAGGTGCTACTAGCTACGAGAGATAGTGAATATGACACCAGACGAAAGACAAATCAATGATAGGTGATATGAATAACCACCGTACCACGGGCTATGCATGGAGAAGCTACACCAATCTCGCAAGGGCACGGAACACGGCTTAAAACTGAGAAACGGTGGCGGGCATTGAACTACACTCAGATGCTGCGACTCCTTGCGCTTCAATATTTAGTCTTGTTTTAGAGGGTTGATGAAAAAAAAAAGACGAACTAATGAAGTAAATGGTTTGTGTTCCCGATACAAAACAAAAGCTTGACACCTAAAATTATGAAAATATGATGAGAGTGGGATTCGAACCCACGCCACAATGTGACCAGATTTCAGCACGCATCAAATGCGCTGGTCTCCTTAGTCTGGCGCCTTAGACCGCTCGGCCATCTCACCACACTAATCGTCCAGAGTAAGTACCAAGATCATCGTTTTCCCTTCTCCGCTGAGTCAGTAACTGGTACCGGTAAGTATCAGCGACCGAATACGCATAGTTCGAAAAATACAAACCATACTGAAATTTTAGTCTGTAATTTGTTTTGGGGTCGAGTAAGGACCTCGGCTAAGGGACATGTGCAAGTCACGTCTTATGTACAAATAAACATAAATTATTCATTT
>MU790812.1:0-31679 GCA_027886635.1 Lentinula boryana | reverse complement strand
GAATCTGGCTATCAACTTAGATTTTAATTTGGGTAGGTATTTGTAAAGTTATCCGTGATTTGTGCAAAATAAGAAGATCCCTGACAGTGATAGTATATCCTCACAGCTACGCGCTGACAGATAATGCCAACATGCCCACCTCGTGTGGCCTTATTGGCACAAGGATTGTACGCCTTCGCCGTGTTAACAGTGACAGTCTTACTTTCTATATCAAGCGTCAAATTTTGCTTGAACACAACTGTCAGAATAAATCACACCATAATGTCTCAGTTTCAGTGTCTGAGCTCCATGTAGCAAGCTCTCAATCATAATATCAAGTCGGAATCCATAGTTGGAGTGATGGCTAAATAGATTTTTCTTTAACGATACTAGCTACCCTTTGATCTAAGAGTATAAGGCGAGCTATGATTAACTAGTTAATTTAGCTGTCTGGGCAGAATAGCTTGAGAAAGAAGGTTTAACAAAATGGTTTAGTGAGATAGGTCATTAAGAAATGTGAATATCATTATTGACCATAACTCCCTCGCTTTCCAGTTCATTCGATTCCTCAAACTCTGCTAGCAGCTCCCGAGTCTCGTCAGTCACTTCTTGCAAAGCTCGCCGTTTGGTCCACGGCGTTGTCACAGGAATATCATCTACTCCAGATGCAGAGTCAATAGAAGTCTGCGGAAACGGAAGTAATTCGCTTTGATAACCCATGCAAATTTGCACAACCCGAATACGGAGATATGTCCTGCGAACCAAGACTAGAGATTTCACCTTGGTCGATTTCGCCATATGCCGTATAGCACTGGTGCCTCCAGGAGACAAAGATCGCCGAAAAGTACTTGTGTTCGATATCAGTCCGAGATGAACAATGCGCGGTCCCGGAACACTCTGGGAAGGGGATTCCTGGAGAGACGTATACGAAGAAGGGGAAGAAATAGATAGATTGTGGTATATTGGAAAATTTCCAGATTGCGACATGTCCGGGGTAGCAAGGCTGGTCAAACGTGGGGAAGCTTCAGGTGAATTGGTTGCTGATATATTAGATATCCGCCTGCGCGATTTTGTAAATACTGAGGAAGGTCTTCGTGACCTGGAACTCATCGGTGTACGAGGGTTTTGTTGATAGCGAAGCTCTTGGTCTAGCCTGCGAACCTTGTCATGTATAAAAGCCCGCAATTGGATGAATAGAGGATTGCGATAAACGCATAATAATTCGAGGAATGACCACAAGCAGTAGTCCACTATGCGAGGGCTTAAAAACGACCGACTGACACTGCCCGAGGTAGTTGTCATTGGCCGAGAGAATGGCATATCAAACTGGCCACTACTCCTCGGCGAAGGAGTTGGAGATGGATTTGGGGAAAGTTCCTCGGAAGGAAAACTGAATTCAGCATTCCCTTCGTTAAGCACTTCTCTGAGAAAGACGGCCAACCTCAACCAAATATCGGGAAGGCCATGGCTCAGATCTCCTCCTGCACGAATGACAACAACTTTGATCACTTGCAAGGCCACCAGCAAAGAAGAAAGGTGTGTCCCGTAACCTGTCGTTGGGATGCGCTTGTCTTGGGATTCCGAACGTTCAAGGTTGGGCGGTGGACCTTTGCCCCGAGTCTTTTGACAACAGGATATAACATATAATGTTAGCCGAGACCAAGCACGAGCTTGTAGAGTGCGCTGAACAGTATCCATCTGCACACCGCTCGTATTCATTTCAGTGAGGGTCCTCATAGTCAATGCTAGAGGCAGAATTATCAGTGCTAGGAAATCATAATTTGCTCTGTGTGCGTCCAGCTGACTGAATATATCTGCTCCTGGCAGAAGGATCGCATTCGCTATCAATGCAATCAACGACCGCCGACTAGGAAAAGATTGTAGTAAGTTTTCCGACGCAGCAGCATCACATGCCTTTAATCCAGCAGCGCATATTTGATTAACGACCAAGTGACAGAAAATGGAGTCGTTGAAGTACATCGGATTGCTCGAAAGCTGACCAATGGTGTTAAATACCTCTGTGAAGTCAATGGTACGAGCATGTTCGTTGATTATTGGTGCGAGGTCTCGCAGGAAGTGAACAATTGCTTTCAACCTTCGACCACCACCTTCAGGCATCATTGAGCGCTTGGAAAAAGCGCCGAGGAAAGAAGCTACTGATTTATAGAGCGCAGGGGTTGGTGATTCCCGTAGTATGATTTTCACGATATCGAATGCAGTGCGAACAGTGTCAGAATGCAGATCCCCACCGATCTCCGCAAAAGATACCAACGACCAGAGATAGTCCATTCGCATTGAGGCCAGATCACTGGGCAATTTCGACAAGTCTGCCACCTGCATTTCTTGTAGGTAGTTTTTTTCGTGATTGTGTCGAATATATTCTGCAGCTTTAGCTTTGGGTAGTGTCGGTCGTAATAGGATAGCTCCAAGCGCAACCAAACCTTCCTTCAGGACGTTTCTCGCAGATCCAGAGGCCTCGTACAAAGAAGGAACCAAAAATCGGAAAAGCTTCAAAAACTGCTCAGCACGTGCAATTGATAGGTTATGAGCAATAACAGTGAGGAATAAACGGATCAGGTTGCCCATATCCAAATGTTTGCTCTCATATTCAACAGGAACAAGGTCGACTGTGATAGGTGACCTTGGGCTTTGTGATTGTAATTGGCCTCCGCCACTTCGCAGAGAGGCGAAAAAGGTCTGGGGTTTCTCTTCCGCAGTCAGTACCATCAACGCTTCCCGTTCCTCCGCCTTGTTAGCATGGTGTATACCAGCCATGTCTGGTTCAGTGGGAGAAAGGCCTGAACGCAGTGTTGCAAAAAGAGTGTAAACATTTCTGATTATCCACGCTTGATCAATATCCGGAAGAACGAGAATATGGGCGATGGCGTCCAGGCTCTGGAAGATGAAAGTTTCTTCATGGTATGCATAGAACCGATTGACCGCGTACTCTATGGCACCTCGGATACCACGATGAGCTTCTGACTCCACGTACACTTTGAAGAGCACAGGCATGAATAGGGTATATCCGCCTCCAGAAGCAAAAAGTCGCCGAAATCGAGTGCTTGCAACCATTAAAGCTATTGTAAGGCTATCAGAAAGAGATATTACGAAACGCAATAGGACATCATACCAATCAACGTTTGAGCAACAATACCGACATCTTTTCCATGAAGGATAAGTATTCGGTTGAGCGATTCGACGAGTACTGAAAGTTCGGTCCTGTCGTTCAAATGCCGAGACAGACAGCGAAATATCTGTGCCACCAACAAGATGAAACTACGTGAAAGAGTCAAGGATAGTCCTTGTATCTCATCATCTTCCGAACTCGCGGTGATAGATGCCTCTTTCGATGGTACAAGGTCCTTGAGCTGAAGAACTAGTTCCCCAGTTCCATGCAATGAGGGAAATATGAGTTTGGTCATGTTCTTACGGACCGCTTGTACTTCAGCTGGATTTCGCTTGAGCATTGCGTAGAACAGCATGTTCTGTGATATGCGGATGAGAGTAACAGAAATGATGCGTGCTTTACAGTCGTCGAAAGGGTTATCAAGGATGCCTGGACCCCGAGGGAACATTGGACCAGGAGGCGCAGCTGGCGGAAACCATAGAGAACCGGAAGGTATGAGAAACATGTCCACCTTGTTGCGGCGCAGTTCTCGCACAGACATCTCATAGACCTGAGGCACAAGTTTTGCTATGATTGGAACAGTTTGCGCAAAGTAATCGAGGGTATGCTCATTCTCTGTCTGCTTCGCCAAATCCTTCAAAAATCCAGCAAGAGTATTGAGAGCAACGTGTGCCGTCGATGGTGGAAGTACGCGTCGGGAATGAAGGAACGCCCGTAAAGTTGTTATTGCAGTAGATAAATCTTGACCTTCCTCAGTAAGGAAATCCCAAACAGGGCGGGTAAGGAGACCAGGATCATTACGCATTAAGTCGAGGATTATTGATCGAGCGGCATACGCAACTGAGAAACTGCGATCGCACGTCATTGCAGCGATACGAGGAAGGATCTGTGAAAGAGTGTGAACGAAGATAGCCCGTCTTTTGAATCCAGATAATGGTCCTCCGGACGTTGAGTTTCGACGAAGAAGACCGAGCTCTTCTGCCTTTTCGCCTAGGATGGGACTTCTAGAGGGCGATGATAGGGGACTCAAATTAGGAGAAGGTGGTGCATTGCCGCCGGCATCCAGCTTCTCCACCTGCAATGGTGGGAGATTCGACATTGGGGTCCTGATCCATTCCAATTGTTGATTGACTGGTGAGTCGTTGTCTTCCCATCCTATCTCAGCCAACTTCTTTCTTAACTCCAGAGGAAGTTTATCCTGTATTTCACTTGGGTCCAGTTCGAGTACAAACGTCCCGGAACCCATATCCGTGGTCACGAACGGTAGAGGTAGTCGAGCAACCCTGAAGGGACGATGAGCTCGATCGGCGATAACATGCTGCGACATGATTTGAAAACGCGAACTAGTCAAGAGGCTCATTTTTCGGATAGCAGCTAGGCGAGTATCATCGCTCAAACTGAGAACCGATCAGAATTCGAACCCAGACAGATGGAAGAATCCTTTGAATTTCACCTTCGTAAATCGACCTCTATGTTGGCTAAAAGATCATGAGGATTCTTTTCTGCACATTGCATGATCAGGAAGCAGACCTGACCAAAAGCTTTGTGAACAATAAACAGAGGTGCGACTAATTGAGTACAACTCACCGAAGACAAAGTCTTAGGATCATTTTGCTCTAAATGTCTTTGCCAGAGTATCGTCCCGATGCGTCTGAAGTCTTCCACATGAATTAGACCCGACATCGCAACCATGAGCTTTAAAGCTCTCGCTTCAAAACCTCTAGAAATTGCTTCCAATATAGGAGTTCTTTGGGAAAATATTGCTGCGAATCCCACGTTTTTGTCAATGTCATCAACGGACGTAGTATTCGTTGACGTTGGGGAAAGAACAGCAGTGCTTCGACGCTATATCAGATCATGAACTTTACTTTTGTGTTCTCGCGCAGAATCGACGGCTCACAGTGTTCGAAGGGCGCCCGCCAGTTCGAGCAAGAGCATAGACGGTCTTTATTTCAGTGATAGCATTCGACATGACCAGATCTGAATCATCATCCAGATGCTCGTAGTCGTGATAAATCACAAACCATTCTACAAATCGAGATAACCAAGGAGCGCTACAAGCAAAAAGAAGCAAGTCAGACGCGTTAACCTTCCTTATGGAATCATACCTCTTGAGTGACCGGTTAAGAAGCCGAATTTCCCTGAACAACATACAAAACAGAAGCCGTTGCGAAAGGGGAACCAACGTGGTACGTTCCTAGATATAAAAAGTGTTAACATTGAACAAGAATATACACTGACAGACATGCCTTCGTCTCGATCAGGATGCCCAATCTTTGCTCTAATGATATAGCAAATTTCGCCATAGCTACAAAAGCATTATCCGACGCTGAACCCTAGAGTGCCGAAAGATCATCAAAGGACTGACCGATGATTTGTGAATCTTTACTCACTGTAGAATTTTCCCTGATACGACGCATACTCTGCACTTGAGCTATGAGCTCCACGACCAGCACCGACTGTCCCAATCTCGCAATACCCTGTGGTTTTGCGGCACCAGTGTTTTCCTTGGCTGTCCTAGAGTCCGTTTTTTTCATACTCATGTCGCCCATAATTGCTATAGACATCATCTCTGCATCTTTGATCCAATAATCTGGCATGAACCGTGCAAGGGCGGTGACTGCGCACAGGTGATTTACAACAACATATTCTCTGGTTGAAGCAGCACATAAGAATAAGGGCTTATAGAATATTTGCGGGTAAGACTGCGAAAGTGATTCTAGGAGGGAGGATAGTGGAAAGCAAGGATAGGGTGGAGGGTCATCAACTAGCCGCTGGGAAACGAGCAAGAGTGTTATAGATGAGATTCTGAGAGCGAGGAAGTACTCACACCGTTCAGTGCAGATAGAAGAATGACTGTCAATGGCTTCCGCATATCATCCGGCAACAATCGCATCAGGGGAGGAAGAACTTTGAGTAGATTGACCCAAGAATTATCCGAAATCTGTTCAAGCCTTCAATGCAAGCCACTACCGGTCAACAGTAACACTGACAAGGCTTCTAAAGCTTTCTTCAAAGCAGTTTTTCCATTCGGGCATTTGCCTGTACCATTCCACCATGGTTGAAATGCTCCAATCGACCAATTCCTTCATTTCCGTTGAGATGAGGTTGAATGCGATGAGAACAACATTCATCTGAGCATCCTTGGCAGTATGATTGGTGATATAAGTGAGCTCCGGGAAGACCCGACTCTGTAATGCATGCACGACGAGAAGCGCATCATTACGGTCAATTTTCGCATCGTTCAATGAGAGCAACGCCAACAACGCGCGGGTAAAACTGCGTAAAGCACGAGAATGTATTGCAGTTAGAAGAGGCGTGAAGGACACTTCTTCGGGTAAAGACCAAATATTCTATTGACCGTCAGAGAAGACGCAATCAGGGTTATGAAACATTGCCTCACCTCAACAGAGTTTGTGATAAGCCATCTCCTGGTCGAATCAGCGGACAACTCCACACACTTCGCAAGCGCTTCGATGATGACGGCATCTCGGATAAGCTGCATATTATCGGAGTCTACAAACAGCGCGTTGTACTCTTCCTCGACATTGAGATCATCGAGCTGGTCACAGCTACCGGCAGAGACTTCTGATATTATCTGAGATAAAAGTATACTATCTTTGGTGTCTGCGCCTTGTGCGCTGATCACGGGTAGAAGTGACAAGAGGCCATGAAAGAGGGTTTGGAGAACTTTGACGTCTGATGCGGGGTAATGGGTTTCTTGTGGGACAGTGATTGACCAAAGAGCACTGAGGATACGTGTACGCAAAGGAGGTAGTGAGGAGAGCGCCGCTTGCACACACCACGTTGATCTCTCAGCAGCAACGGTCTGAGTAAACCTAGTCAGTCAGTAAGATATGCATGTGAAGTTGGAACCAACCTCAGTAGTGGGATTCCATGTTTTCAGTATGATTTGGAAAGCTTCGATACTGAGCCAGCGGTCCTCTTCCATCGCAGAAGTACTATCGGTCGTGAGGAACGGAATCAGCAGTGTAGACATGACTAGAGACTCCAGTGGAAGGTGTGGTAAAGGGGATGAACCATCCGCAAAAGGGCCCGCATAATTGATAAGGGTTTGGTAGAGTGGCCTGACCCGACCAGTAGGAATGCTCGAGGACACCGAAAGCTGCCGCAAGTCACTTCGAGATTGATTGGTTGAGCCTCCTCCACTTCCTACTGCAAGGCTTGTACTTGATATAAATGGCAAAGACAGTGTCGAGCCGACCGCATTATGTAGAGGATCGATTCTTGATTTTACAGGGGGCTGTAGCTCAACGTGATGTGCCGCCATACACGCACGCTGGATATCATGAGCAAATTGTTGTATCTCATCCACCATGACCTGCTTGACCTGGTCCACAACGTTTCGAAACCCTAACCGCTGAGCAAACTTGGACGATTGTTTCGCATGTCCCGTGCGCGATGCTGTGGCCGCCTGAGTGCTGATGGAGGTAAGAGATGCAGAAGAGGTGTGTTGTGAATGGGTGGACTTGGAAGGGGGGAGAACATGCTGACGGAGACTGTTCCAGCGGATAGATGAAGGTGAAGGAGGAGGAAGACCGTCGGGAGTGACGGACCGGGCTGTAGCGTCGACGACGACTGGAGGAAGAGGTGGCCGAGGACCTTTGCGCTTTTCTCGCTCGCTGAATGGCGTCGTCGGTCGAGGTGTTGTAGCGCGAGGAGATTCAGTAATACGAGGTAGTGCCCAATTGCCATTGCCTTCCTCCTGTACTGAAGTGATTGTATGCAAGGATCCTTTGGACGGTTTCCTGTCTATATTGTATGATGTCGCTTCAGAGGATGAACGACGCGTAGAGGAGGATTTTACAGAATCAAAGGAGAAAAGTCGACGAGGTGTCCTCCTTTCATTGCTGCCACGGTTCTCCATGTCGTTGTGTGAGAGATGAATAATACGGCGTTGATTGCCGTGAATTGCCGCCTTGACTGGCGTAGAGCTACAAATCCAAGATATATTCGCATACAAAATGAATAACACTAGATACATACCAAACTCATAGTACATTATTAAACGTTCATATTCAAACCGTGAGTTTTAGAACAAACAACCCCCTATCCATCGAGTTCACCAGTATGAAGCCACTCTTGAAGTATGGATAGGAGCTCCATGCACCAGAAAATTCAGCCACACCACCAACCTCGTCGTCTTCAGGAAAGACATCGAAGAATGCAACTTCCGCGAATGAAGAGCCTGTGGGATCTTCGTTTACGCTACTGACGTCTATAACGCGAAGACCTGCTTTGTAATTGGCTTCGTATGCGAGACCATCCTAAAGATCAAGTCATACACTTATATTAGTGATACTTGTGCTCAACACAGAAAGGAGACATACCACGATATAGAGATTGTGGTCAATTGCCTTGATAGCCGAGTTGAAATGGCCCGTCAGGATGGGATGTTCAAGGTCCTCGATGTTCCAAATGTAAGTGACAGTAGTATTGTTTGATGCCCATCCTACAAATGAATGTGTTAGACCGTGGCGTGATTTCATGATAAACAATGAAGGACCTCGAGAGAATATCTCATCCAGCTCATCGTCTAACAATAGATATCTCTGATCATTTTCGTCGACCACCCAGCCTTGGTGAGAGTATGATACGCCATAGTAAGGTGTCGTCGAAATGATAACAGGAGATAAAGTGTTGGTAATGTCAAAAATAGTGAATGCGTCCTATGTGAAATAATTCGAGTCGGAAGGGAAATATGTGTGCACGCGAACTGAACTCACTTCATTGAACGAATAGCATATATCAGCTCCTTCATATTTTGCGTGGGGTCCATGATACGTCAAACACTGTGCGCTTTCGAAGGAATTCGGTCTTCCATGGATGCGAAAAAATTCGACGATGCATTTACGTACTCATGCACATATCCATCTTCGCTAGCACATCCTACGCTCTTAGGGTTTTCAGGATCAGAAACATCTATGAAAATCAAGCCGGCCGCGCAGGAACTTTGTCAAAGTCAGTACATGTGATATTGCGGGCAAGTATGCAACTCACTCATTTCTGGGCATTGAACCAACAGCGGCGATAAGAGGCTTGGAGCTGTGGGATACGATGTTGTGGGATCTGCCAATCGGCAACTTGTCGAAGAGCGAAATGAGATCCGTAGTGATATTGTATTCCTTAGGTGCGTCTTTCAGACCAGGAGCCAGGAGCTATCAGTACGAATTTCGGAAGTCAAGCTTACGAAGAACGCCAAGGAAGGATGGACTAACCTTGCTGAGATTGAATATTTGTACGCCATGTCCCTCGGCTTCGCTCCCAATGTATGCTATATTTCCTATTACCTTGATATCTCTCCAGATACTATCAACACTCTGTGTCGGAAGACGCCCAAGGTAATCAACACTTCCGTTTGATTGAAGTTCAACGAATGCCGTCCCATCTCCTTGCCCTACCATTCCAAATTCTCTTCCACTCTCCGCGTCAGTCCATCCCCAAACATCATTCCCAACACGGTTCTCGCTACCCATAGCCCAATGCGGCACGAACGCATACATATCTGTATTTTGACAGGCATATGTGTGGTTAGAGGAAAAGGAGGAGTGCCCATCCATACAAGGCACAAATTCTGATATAGGATCTAAAGAGAGAGCATGCCAAGGAGGAATAGGTTCATCACTGTTCAGAGATTGGATTGTCGCCTCGAACCCGGATTTGAGTGCATCAACAGAACTTTGCATAAGATTCATCAGCACCATATGAGCTTCACCAGAGTCATACGCTTCTTTGTTCATGAAAGGGCTATGCATAAAAACAACTTCCTCTGCAGCAAGTGCGGAGGAGCCGATTAGCGAGCCAACGACGATAGCGGTGAAGAGCATTGTGAGTGTGTAAGGAAATGGGTGGGATGATTGATAAGAACGATAAGGACTTTGCATTCAATTCAATTGTGCCTAAAATGTACCCACATGCAAGTAAAGGGTTTACTTCACTCTGGTCTCCTTCATCTTTTTCCCTGAGTGAGGAGCGAGGAGCAAAGCGGCGCTCCAAGCGCAATTGAGCGGAATTGAGCATTAACAAGCGGCTTCATCTGGAAATTCGACTTTGAACACTTCCAGAAATTCTACTAAGCTTGATGTTATGGTATTCCCCTGGCTCTTGTTCAAGTTATTGCCAGCGAGAGAATTTCTAGAAGAAACATCAACGAAGAAAACAATTTAACACCCTACGGCCTCACACAAATACAGACGATTCTTCTACTCGGGATCTATCTCCATCGCTTGCAAGGGGACTCTCCTCTCGCTTATCCAGATGGGCGCTTCATCACTATTTTCTCGGACCTTGTTTGGCTTTGTTGAATCCAGTTGGGACAACGGATCTTCTGAACCTGGTCTGAACTTTGGCTCCCATTCATTTCACTCTACAAAGAAGTAAACAGCCCAGCAACCTGCAGACAATGATGCAACAGGCAACAAATTATAATGTCGGTGCAGTGCTTGGAGGAGAAGGAGGAAGAGTTACTGGGTGAAGTTTTTGTATGATCTATTCTTTTAGATATTTAACTCTGGAACATACAAGGTCAAGATGCAAGACATCATGGAGCAATCTAGTTGATACGTAGCGATACGGAGCTATACGCAGAGTCAGAATGAACAGCCATCGCCCCAATAAACTACCGAACTTGAATTCGCCCATGCGTTGATGGCTTGATAACCAAAATGAGTGCCCTTGCAATCTTCAATCATGCTCAACAATGTACGCATGGTCGCACCTCAAGCGTGGTCTGTATGGTCCTTGATATCGAATTTATCATTAGGTCCTCATAATCCTCTTGATAAACATACTATCATGCCAGGGGAGTTTGAAATTCTCTTGAAGAGCGGTATTCGATTGTTCTTGGAATGTCTTTGGATTTCAGATAGAGATAGGATGTGTTTAAGTTGTGTGAGCACTCAATATACATTGTGGTTTGGTACTACATGCCCTTTTTTGTACCTCGGGAGCTGTGTGGATATGATGATACTAGAAATATCTCAAAATCAAAATCTTCACTTAAATCAGCTTTCAGAATAAGGAAGCATTCAAATTTCATAAAAGACTTGGATAAGGTATATTCCATTCTATGTGTATATGTACAGTATATGCTAGATGAGAACACATTTTGAAACTCCTAATAGGGCAATTATGTGTGAGATCTGCGGTGCATATTTTGCGTCAATCCTTGTACATCTAAATCACAGAAGGTCGCATGTATCAATGGGTCTATGCATCTTGAAATTGTCGAACAAAGGAGATGCGGAATCTGTCACCGACCTTGGCACTGCGGCCGTCCTCGAAATTCATTGAGTCCGATCAGAATACAGAGTAGGAACTAGATTCAAATGTTGGTGACAACGACACACCCTCGCCTGACCGGTGAATATTTACTCGGTGTGCATGTAATGTTCGCTTTTGCTCGTGCTTGCTACAAGGTCAGCATTCGGCGATATTTTCCAGCACTGATTATGTAATATATACATTCATTTTAGGTCAACTGTGGAGCATACCTAACTTTTGCACCTCGTATCAATTGCTTTCGGTGTTCCGTCCCCGATGGTACTTTCGGTGCGCCATGTCGATCTCCTTAAACGCTCTCAGTCGTCTTGGGTTCATGAACGTTGATATTCAAATATTTACTTTCGACGAGGATAGTCCTGCATCTCCTTCCTATTCACCCAGACCGCGCCTTGGTGAATTTATAATTTACTTTTGATTATCACGAATCTCTTACTTACTTACTACAGACTCCTATACAGGACTTTAATTTAGCCGCCATGCAGATGTCCGCCGTCAACTCATCTAATCAGGGAACTTTGTTCAAAAAGGGAGTAGGAGTAAGATACATGCCTTCATTATCTTTCGTTGATAACAATGCGACCTTATATTGGCCTAATAACAGATGTTCTCCAACTTCTATGCAGCTGAACTGTGTCCATTCAGTATCTCAACCATCTTCCACAAACCGGTTCTTCTCTGGGCGTTCACCTGGGTCCATACAGAACTTCCATAGACGACCTTGTGCGACTGTTTTCAAAGGCCTGGTCCTTCTCTGTGGTGCTGTTTGGCGGGAGAACCAGACGAACAATCCAGCAACAGCAAAACCGCAGTCGTGGGAGAACTGAGTAAACAGTCAAATGTGAAAGCAGTTCTAGGGTATGCTAGCACAGCAAGAATTTCTTTGAAGCCAAAGGTTTGTGAGTAAGTATATCGGTCTTTCTAAAAGTTTGGTCAAGAGCACTACTGATTTGCCCGAGTTGGCCCAGGGACCAATGAAAACTCACTTTGGAAGAGGTGAGTACTGAACTACTGAATCAGCAGCTACTGCAACAAATGTCCTTTGCGGAGATTCGGGCCTAGAGGTGTATTCTTTTTCGCTGGCGATGCACACTTCTGAACTCGCGGCTTAGTGGTCATTCACAGGTCCGCCGAAATCCTTTTCAACCAATTCTCTTGATGACCATTCCAGCAATTTGTTTCACATTTGTACTATTCGTCCATGGGCCAAGTTGATGAGATTTCCGCCTGAGACCGTCTCCTACCAGTTCGCAGTCTTTCATCGAATACTCACCTCCGAACCTGTCAAAACCTTGTCAATCTTCTGAAATAAATTTTCAATGATCTCTAGTTCAGCACTTGGGCTTGTACTTGGCCGAACATAAAAAAAACAAGCATGGCGATTCCTTGATGAGTACCCGCAATCACGCGTGTCCAGACTACAATATCTGTCTACAGCCCGTTGATCAACAGTCTACATTGTTGGGAACTTACAATTTACTACATCAAAACCCATTTTTCTATTATTCAGCTCCCCAATAACCGTAACTAAGCGTGGTTCATGATGCCGGCGGACAAGTCAAGCCTCAATCAAATTTCCTATTTGTGTGTACGAATATCTTCACTCTTGATAAATCTGGTTGAGACTAGATTGGGACTTTTGTCTCTTTGGATATGTGCATGAGTCGGAGGGAATCGTATCTGTGACAACATTACCAGAGTCCTTTGGTGCAATAACAGTTATCTCTCTATTGAATACATAACCACTGAGGTAGGCTTGCAGGACCAGTATAAAATCAGCTTGGCTAGGTTGCGTTCTGGCAAGGCAAAAATCAACCCCCCGTTGTCTGTTTGCACTGACATTCGATTTATAGTACCTATTCTCTGCTCACTGTCACCTCTACTCCTGCTCCCTTTGTTAAAAGCAAAATGAGAAACCCGTCCTATTCAACAGCTCCTTCGTCGCCAGATGGCCAGCGGCATTACAAAGATGTTGCCATCATCGGTAGTGAGTGACTCGATTTTTCTCTTCATGCGAGCTTTCATTTTATTTCTGAAGCCTGCTGCAGAGAACTATCACTAATTGCAGTTGTTGTTACAGTGTCATGCCAAACTGCTGGTGGAAACGACTCACTGGAGAAGCTGTGGCAATTCTTGTTGAACAAGAAAGATGCCTCGGGAGAGGTTCCTTGATGGCATTGGGAACTGTGGTTGCGACGAGATGTTTGCAATGCAAAGGAGGTTGAGAAAACGATTTCCACAGGTTATTTTATTCAGGATTTGGGAAATTTTGATGCTTCGTTCTTTGGCATATCGCCTAAGTTAGTGATATTTATCCGTAATGCTTATCGCTAGTGTTTACTGAAATTTATCCAGGGAAGCCGAGCAAATGGATCCCCACCAGTGGCTAGCTCTAGAATTAAGTTGGGAAGCCTTGGAAAATGCGGGTATTGACCCCAAATCCCTGTCAGGCTCTGACACTGCTGTTTTCATGGGTGTAGACTCAGACGATTGTTCACGCCTGCTCCTCGATGACCTGGCTAACATCGAGGCATGGATGGGCATCGGCACAGCAGCACACGGCATTCCAAACAGAGTGTCATACCATTTAGACCTCATGGGCCCTAGCACAGCAGTCAATTGTGCTTGCGCATCTTCCCTCACTGCCGTACACATGGGATGTCAAGCCATTACGAATGGTGAATCAAAGGTTGCTATTGTAGGCGGTGTCAATGTCCTCCTAGCTCCGGCCCTCACACGTATGCTGGGCAAAGCTGGTGCATTGTCCCCGGAGGGTATTTGCCACTCCTTTGATGATGATGCAAACGGCTATGCCCGTGGTGAGGGTGGCGCAATTGTAATCCTCAAAAGTGTTGCTAGTGCCATTGCTGATGGCAACAGCATCCTTGCCATTGTCAAGGGAAGCGCTATAGCCCAAGATGGGAAGACCAATGGTATCATGGCTCCTAATGCAAAAGCTCAAGAATTAGTTGCTAGACAGGCCTTGGCACGCGCAGGTGTCGACCCGGTGACTGTTTCCTTTGTTGAAGCTCATGCAACCTCTACGCCATTGCGTGATCCTACCGAAATCTCCGCAATCCAAGCGGTATATGGCACAGGTGCAGGATGAAGTGCTGATAAACCGACAATGATTGGTTCTATCAAACCTAACGTCGGTCACTTAGAAGCCGCTGCGGGTATTATCGGGCTTGTAAAAGCAGTCCTTTCTGTAAATAAAGGGCAGTTAGCACCTCAGACTCGATTGAACAAGCTCAATTCCCGAATAGATTGGAAGAATTCTGGCTTACAGGTTGTTCAGGAAGTGACTAGCTGGCCGAATGAGAGTGGACCCCGGAGAGCAGCAATCTGCTCTTACGGTTATGGCGGAACTGTCTCTCATGCTATTATCGAGGAATTTGTTGGTAGCACATTTGAGGCTCTTTTAGATTTCAAACCTCAAACGGCAGGTGCTATAGTTCTTGTGATATTGGCACAGCAAGAGAAGAGATTGGTACAGCACACCAAGGCCTTAGCGGATTGGCTTACCTCTCCTATTGGTCAAAGCCAGGACTTGAATGCTATTGCTAATACTCTGGCCCAACGCCGAGCTCACCATGATTACAGAGCAGCTTTCATCGTACAAAGTCATAGCGAAGCCATCGAAGCTTTGAACAAATTTGCTGCAGACAACCAAGACGACACGGATTTAATAGCCTGGGGGACGAGTCCTCGGTCTAGGTACTGGCTTGGCGAGACACGCTGTCTGGGTTTTCTCTGGCCACGGTGCTCAATGGAAGGATATGGGGAAGGAGTTGATCACCCATCCTGTTTTCCGTTGAGTGATCGATTTGCTCAAACCCATCTATTGTTATGAATTGACTCTTTTTCATTTTCTTTTTATCTATCCTATTATACTTTTTCTTTTATCTTTTCCTTTTCTTTTGTTTACATACATGTGACAGCCCTGGCATTCTCGCAATGTCAACACATTTCTCTCATGCCTGTCAAACTGTTGACAGACTGTCATTCTCGCGCTGTCAACACAACTCTCTCACGTCTGTCAGACTATTGACAGATTGACAGTGTGAGAGCTCTCTCATGTCTGTCAACCTTTGACAGATTGTTGTATAGCTCCACAGTTATGGGGTGAGATAGTTCCCATGGGTTCATTTCAGAATATGTATATAAGATAGGGCATTTCTTAGAGTAGTCTCTATCTCTGATCTCGTCTATTCTCCTCTGTAGCTAGACCTGAATCAAAGACCATCTACTCCTCATTCACCTCGTTTATCTCGACTTTGTGACACCTGGCCTAGTAAGTGAGCTATTGAGTCACTGACATCTATCAAAAAGAAGCCAGCTTCTCTCTAGTACATGCTCTTGAGCAAGGGGATTTCGATACCTCTGATCGGGTTCAGTCGGTCACATACGGCATACAGGTTGGCCTCCTCTACGTCCTCCAGTCTATGGGGCTCGAACCTCAGGCTGTCATTGGGCATTCGGTAGGAGAGATTGCAGCCTCTGTTGCGGCTGGTTGCCTTACCCCTGAAGAAGGAGCATTGGTGGTGATTTGGTGGGCTAAGCTGTATGCACAAGTTCAAGGACTCAGAGGAATGGCGCTCGTCAACCTCCCATTTGCTCAAGTCACACAGGAGCTCAGTGGCAGGAAAGACCTGGTTGCTGCAATTGACTCCTCCCCTACAACGTGTGTGGTGAGTGGAGAAGAAGCAGCAGTAGCCAAGTATGTAGAGGGCCTCAAGGCTGCTGGAATCAAAACCTTCCGCATCAAGACTGATATCGCCTTCCACAGTCCCATGCTTGACCAACTTTCTTCACCTCTTAAAGAGGCCTTAACCGGTTCTATCCATCCCACCCCTGCTAAAATTCGTCTGTATTCAACATCAAATAGTGACATGCGTACCGATGTAGCGAGAGATGCCACTTACTGGGTCCATAACATGGTCAGCCCTGTGCACCTCAAATCGGCTGTTGAGGCCGCCACCGAGGATGGCTACCGTGTTTTCATTGAGGTATCTTCGCACCCTATAGTCTTGCACTCAATAATCGAGACCTTGGTGTCCCAAAACATCGACGAGAACGAGTTTGCTACCTTCTCAACCATGAAACGGGATACTCCGGCAATCCAGAGCATCTCGAAAGTCGTAGCCCAGTCATACACGAAAGGCGCTCCCATCAACTTTGAAGTACTGCTTGGTCCTAAGCAATTGTGGAGCAAGATTGTTCCTGGTACCCCATGGGTACATAAGCCATACTGGAAGCAGGTTGAGTCGGGGCCTTTGGGTGAAGGTATTACTCACGATGTTGAAAAACACACCTTGTTAGGCCAGCAAGTTCAAGTTGCAGGCTTGGACACGATTGTCTACACAACAAAGCTTGACGACAAAACCAAACCTTTTCCTGGTACACACCCACTCGATGGAACCGAGATTATCCCTGCCACTGTATACATCAATACATTCCATTACGCTACTGGCGGGACAGAATTATCTCACATCAGCCTTCGAGTACCTGTATCAAGTAAGTATCAATTGTTTCCTTTTTTCCGTTTGTATAACTTGCTAACGTCTATCGCAGTGAGCCCCGAAACTCGCAACATACAAATCATCGTACAAGGCAATACCATCAGCGTTGCGTCTAGCATGATTCCGGATGCAGACAAGCAAACTTGGGTATCCCACAGCTCCGCAAAATGGAGTAACATTCACCGATTCACACCCAACAATGAGCTATTCGACGTTGACTCCATTAAAAAGCGCATTGGGACACGTCTACCCAACAGTTTCTCCATGGATTACCTCACCAAGATTGGTGTAGCAGGTATTGCCTTCCCCTGGCAAGTCATTGAGCACTATGGTAATGAAAAAGAAATGATTGCCAAAGTCAATATGGACCCCGCAGTCGAGAAGCTGCCCTGGGATGAGCGTTCATGGGCACCCATACTTGATGCTGCCACGTCGATCGGGTCTACCATTTACTTTAATGACCCCAAGTTATGCATTGTGTCGCAAATTGATACTGTCAGTTTGTATGCAACCGGGCCAATCCCTAAGATCGGGTATTTGTTCGTGGAGAAAGCGGCTGATGCGAAAGGACCAGCTTCTCATGTCAGTGTTCTGGATGAGCAAGGAGTCCTTCTTGCCAAGTTTACGTCGATGAGATTCTCTGAGGTAGAGGGTGCCAGCGGAAGTGGTGGCGGTCTGGATAGCCTTGTCCATCACATCTCATGGATTCCTCCCAAATTCTCAGAGAAGCCCCATGCATTAGACCAAGTGGTGCTGGTCTCAACCAATCCCAAAGTTCTCGAAACATATGCCAAGCAACTAGAGCCTCAAACCAAAAGGCTTTTCAAGTTGAGTAGCATCGAGCAGCTGGAGAATCCTGAGATTTTGTCAGCACTAAGTGAGATATCTTCCACAACGTCAGCATTGATACTAACACTTTGATCCATAGGTGACAAAGGAAGTGCTGTGGTTTATATCCCCGGTACTGTCCAGTCGTTGGAGGACGTGCCAGCATCGTTGAAGGAGTTCATCTGGAACACGACTTGCATAGCCAAAATCCTCGTCGAAAAGTCCCTGGCTTCAACCTGCAAGCTCTTCGTAATCATGGACCGTGCGTATGTGGGTGAGACTATCACAGGACTTGCGCACAGTGCTTTGTATGGTCTTGGCCGTATTATAGCAGCAGAGCACCCGGACATCTGGGGAGGCCTAATCGACAACGAATCTCCTACTGTGTTCCCACTTCTAGCAGCGAAGTATGTGCTCAACCAGGACATCATTCGCGTTGTCAATGGTATGCCACAATGCGCGATGATGCGACCTTTACCAAGAGACCAGCGCTATACTTCTGAAACCACTAAAACGCTTCTGCCCAAACCAGAAGGCACGTATATCATCACTGGAGGTTTAGGAGACTTGGGACTTGATACTATCAGCTTCTTGGTTGAAAAGGGTGCCCGCCGTATAGTGACCGTCTCTCGTAGTGGTCTACCTCCTCGTAGCACTTGGCCTGATTGTGCTGCAAGTGACGCGAAGTTTGCAGCCATGGTTCAGCGTATTCAAGAGTTTGAGAGCTTAGGTGCTACCATCTACGCCGTATCGTTAGACATATCCGCCCCTGATGCCTCGGACAAATTGTTGTCGGCAATTGACAGTCTCTCCCTCCCGCAGGTCCTTGGTGTAATCCATGCATCCGGGGTGCTCGAAGACAGCCTCCTTCTTGAAACGACTCGAGATTCCTTCGGGTGTGTTCTAGCACCCAAGATCGACGGTGCAATCACGTTGCACAAGGCCTTCCCACCTGGCACTGTTGACTTTTTCGTCCTCTACTCCAGCATCAGTCAACTCGTCGGCACCACAGGTCAAGCCTCATATGGTTCTGGGAACGCCTTCCTGGATGGACTGGCCATGTACCATCGTGCACACAGCAACAATGCCGTTGCCTTCCAGTGGACTGCTTGGCGAGGAAAGGGAATGGCAACCAGCACAGATTTCTTGACACTGGAATTGAAGAGCAAAGGGATCACCGACATCTCGAGCGAAGAGGTGTTCCATGCATGGGAACACGTGGGCAAGTATAACATTGAGAGTGCTGTAGTGACGAGGTGTCTTGTCCTTGACGAGGGTGAAGCTGTTTCCGTACCTATGTTGGAACAAGTCGTGGTGCGCCGCAGCAGAGCGACGAATGGAAATGCTCCGGCAGAAGAGGGAAGTAACGGTGCCTCGTCAGATGCTTGACCAACAATGCCTGCGGAGCTGGAGAAGTGGCTCAACGTTAAGATTCGGGAATGTATAGGTGCAGTTCTGATGATTCCCGATATTGGGGAAATTGACCCGCTGGTACCTTTGGGCGAGCTGGGTGTGGATAGTGTGATGACTGTGGCATTGAGACAGAAATTACAGTCTGCACTCAAAGTCAAGGTCCCACCAACATTGACATGGAATCATCCTACAGTCAACCATCTGGTTCCTTGGTTCATGGCCAAGTTCAAAGAGGAATCGGGATAGAGCGGTTTAATCGTTTATTCAATTAGAGTTTTTAGATGGTTTGGGCTTGAGCGATACAAATATCTGTGGAAATCACAGATGTAGAATTAGATAGAATTAGAACGGAATAACCATACTAGCTGCTTGTATCTTCCCATTGGTGCAGAAAATTGAACCTGTCACAATAATATTCCACCCAAGCAGTTTAGACTCTCATTGAGAGGATGTACAGTGCATACTTGGTAGAATTAGTACGTGGATCGTTGACTAAAAGATGGTTAGGGAGCCAATACGTCTGTCTCTGTATCCGCTACCATTATGTAAGTACCTTTTGGCCTCCGAACACTAGCGGCGAAAAAAAAAAAAGCAACGGCCCGCCAAGGAGAACAAGGTCCTTGATTCAATGCCAGCCCCGGTTTGTGTAGCGTTTCTTTGTGATAGCACACGGTAAACGGGGAGGAAGGAGCCAGCCGTTACTCGGGGTATTTGATGACGCTCCCCCGGGATAGCGTTCGTACTTGGTCCTTGCCGGTGCAAGATGCACTGGCTGGAATGAGGGAGTAGTGCGTTTGCGCTCATACACGAGAGCTGAAAGGAGAATATCATCCAGATAAGCAAAGCCATGTGGGTATACTTTCAGCTGGTAAGGCTGATACGAGCTCGACAGTGATGAGCCAAGGGATAGACAAAGACGTCAAAAGGGTTCGTTATAATAACACCTACATGGGCATAATTGTCGTTGTATATATCTTCTAGCCACTTCTCTCCCTCCTCTGGACCTACCATGCATAAAAACAGTCAGGCGCTTCCCTGTACTGCCTATTCCGCCCATTAGTATGCCCATCTCAAATTCTCCAAGGATTTCGCCACCTGGAGAAGAACCTCGCCGGACGGTGATTATTCATGTCATTGGTGTGAAGCAATTCTGAGAAACAGAGATATGATACCTAGGCCGCGTCTCAGGTGAAGCAGAAGGTGGCAGAAGGAGCATAAAATTGGCAGAGACGGTTGAGAAAGTGTAGGTTATTGAGTATTCAGGCGGGAGATTCTCCACCGAAGTTGTTGAACTTGGACATTGTGCATTATACCTGGCATGGATGTTGGAATTACAGTGATATTGTGGAATCAGAAACCGCAAAATTTCACCCAGTCAGAAGCATTATAAGAATAAAAGATTGAGATTGATAAGGATCGTTCAACAGCAGCGCAGAATTGAATGGATCCACCAATGATATTACATACATGATCCATTTTTTGCCCAACACTCAGTGTTGGACAGCGACAATGACAGACGGAATCAGGACGCAGACTAGGAACTGAACTACCGTGTTCCATTTTCGCAACCTTGTGAAGAACGGTCCCAAGCCGGCATTTTAATTCAGCTTTCCATGAGGATACCAAAGATCCCGGTCAATCACTGCCTTCCATTCCTTTGAACTGTTCTTAGAACTATGGCACCTGGACACTGGTGATGATGTTTTTCTCGGCTGCTGAACAACAATCATTGTCACTGCAACAACAGCCTGTGGAGGTTGACAACCTCGAACATTCTATACCAAGGAACTGCATAAAGTTCACTCATCATCAACCTTTCAAACTCATAATTTCTTCAGCATCGCCGTCGATGATCATAGGAAGCATCGCCCATCCTTTCTCTTTTCTTCTCTTTCTCACTTTGAAAGTGACCCTTTAGCGTATCTTCATTTCCCCACTGGCACCTAGTAAGGCTGGTCCAATGAACTTTTTCTTGCTTCTGTGGTACGCGTATCAATTACACACACACCACAAATTGCAATGATTAATCTTACTTTCATCATTTCATATTCAGGCTTACTATCTTTCTGACACTCCGAGCTGAAACAGCACGGGGGAAAATCCATATTGAAGCAGCGAAGCACATCACAGCCGGTTTGAATACTACTATTCTGTGGACCAGAAACGAGACTGACCCAACAGCGTTTGCTGTTGCGACGTTGAGAAATGGGGAAAGTTCCGAACTAATGGTTGTGCACACGGCCAAGTCAGAGACCAAAGGGCACCTGAGTTTTGTTTTCAACAAATCTGGGTGAGCGCGAAGTTGAATTTTCAACAATCCCTCATGAACCATGCTATACAGAAAGTTTCAACTAGTAGCATTAGAACATAAGGACCAGTCGAATGCCACCGAGGTTATTAATATGCAGTACGTCTTCTCTCGAACCTAGCGCGTTCTATCATCAACTCACTGAGAGCATCATAGTAAGACGAATTCCACACTTTTCAAGTCCAAGCAATTTAAGGTCGAAGACTTGAGGTGAGCTGACATTGATTACTCTCACATCCTGAGCTCACTGTCCTTTTTCTAGTAGTAGCCCTAGTAATTCTCCCTCTGCCTCTGCAACAAGTACCGTGTGAGCATCGAGAACCTAGCATCTATTCTCTAGCTAACGAAACTCATAGGGCTCCCCACTCTCAAATCCCTGTCATCTTGGCAGTATGCTTGGGAACGGTGCTCCTCGCTGTCATTGCCCTCTTCCTTATCTATTACGTATTGCACAGGCGACACCGCAGGTCTTCTCCCAAGATTTTAGACGATCGATATGCGTTTTCCCCTCCTCCAAAGTCTACACATTCTCGGTCTTGGTTGCTTCGAAGTGTCTGGGACAGCCCTACAGCCCAGACTTCTTCCATCAGTTTGCAGAATCAAGGGAACAATGCCGTTGAATCAAGTTGGCCAGATACCCTCAACTTTTATCACACTCCCCGTTCTCCTCCCAAAGCCTTCGCCAAGAATACTTCCTCTTCACGCGCAGCGGGCGGCACCGAAGTATCCAATCATACAGAGACGTCTCTCAGTAGTATGCACTTTTCTCCAAAGACGGAACGCCAAATGGAGATCGAAGAGCGGATTGAGGAACTCCAGGGAAAACTTGCTTTACTGCAACAAAGTATCCGAACTCCAAGAGGACGCCAGGACTCCAGGACATTGATTAACATGACACATAATATGCGCATAGGTAAATGGCGTAACCAGATTGAAAAGCTGCAGGAGCACATGGGTTCGGATTGGGCGCTTGAGCGTACTGACGTGATCCCGAAGGGACTGTATGGACCCGAATCGATTTGATTCGAGGAAGACAGTTCGTATAACACTCGTTTTCGCCGGACTCTTATTCCAATGGCTTTCTTCGCAAGAATTTTATTATATTCATATATATATGCAAAGTCCTTTACTGTCTACTTTCATTGTAGTGTTGTTTGCCACTGTACTAGTATACCCACTATCCAACATCCTCACAGCATCAACCGGGATGCTGATTTGTCCAGGAAACCATGCGTTCAGCACTCAGCTGAGATGATACGGAAATTCATTTAGGCGGTGCAAATTGAGAGTCCATGTAGCATATGGGGGCGCTGGCATCACACACAGATTCCCCTAACCCCTAAAAATGATCGTACATTATTTCAGTCTATGACAACCGCGGGTTTGCAATACACATACAGATAAATCTCATATACAGGAGCCTGTTTCTCAATTAATGCTTGCCAACTTCTCCAAGAAAGGAACGACACCAGCCCGCTCAATCTTCCAGCTCGCATCAGTGCCTTTCCCGCTGGTCGAACATGTCTCCGCGATGTCTAGTTCCGCCAACCTCCTTAGCAGATTCTCATCACTGCCCAAACCCAAGATACAATCCCATTTATCCCCAGTTTGAGCTGAAGACGGGACTATTTCTGACTCAGTAATGGCCATCCAAGGGCGCGCGCCGGCAAACGGGGACTGGGCGGGACCTTCAGGATGGAGAATCGCCCCAACGGCTGTCGAACGAGAAATTTTAGTCGGTAGAACGAGAAAAGAGTTCGCTCCTGGGATAATACGAAGTCCATAGCGTTCACCAAGGCTGAAAGAGCATGGGGTTTTCAGTATTTCAACCTGAATCACAGAAGAAGGCATTACCTGTCAAAGATATGGTTCTGAGCTTCAGCAGCTTGTCTCATGGCCCATTGACGATCTGCAGAGTCCTCACTTGGACCAGTCCAGAATCTCCAGACCACTGACGCTTCACGTTCTTCAACGAACGAGCCGGGCGTGCGCTCTGAGAACTACCAAGATACCGGGTCAATCGCTGAAAGCTAGAGTCGCGAAGTACTCACGTAATTCAAAATCTCGAGACACGAGCTTTTCCAGGTCATGTTGAAATTTGCTACCATGGTTATCCAGGTTCCTGTACCTCCAGCGACACTGGGCTCTATCGTTTTGAGGAAGCATCCATTCTCAGCCCTGGACGAGTTCAGCCACAAGACTTGTCATTTGCCCACTCAAAAATACTCACACAATACTAATACGACCACCAACTTCCCTCGATATACGATCCAAGATTTTGATTGGCAGGCCACTCAGCAACCAGACTTCATTCCTGTCTTCCCGAGCAACCAGTTTCTTGAGAACCGCAGTAGCGGTTTTAAACTCTTCCTCCTTTTGGATCTCTCGCTCAGGCGTTGCACCAGGAGCTCCTGCCGGCAGGTAATCTCCAACGAGCGTTCCTTCCCAATCGATAAGAATAAGCTTTTTCCCTTGTTTTTGACCACTCCATTTGTCCACGATGACCTTCTCGTCTAAAACTCGCACTGCACCGACACGCTCTGTGTCTTTGTGGAATATGTGTTCGCCATTGGCACGCAAGCATCTCGTCAAGAAATTGGCGACGAAGGCTTGTGCCGTCTGAGCGATTACATGTTTATGCAACTCTTCCCAACGAGTTCGCGCTTCTTCTCTCGGCATATTAAGCGCGGAATTTATCGCTTCGGCAGTGCCCCGAGCATCCCATGGATTAATCGCAATGCAAGAACGAAAGCCTGAGTACGAGTATGAACCAGTGAACTAGAGTGAAAATGTCAATATAGAAGCTAAATGTTTTCAAGAGAAAAGAACGACTGTACCTCGCTCAAGACCAAAACCCCTTTTCTGTCAGATCCCGGTGCTAGGTCACCTTCTGCCATCACACCTTCGCTGCGTAGAACTGGTTCATCCGCTCTTCCAGATTGGCAGCAAACGAACTCGTGTGTCCTAAGAGCCATACCTTCTCTCAAACTGGTGACCAAGAACACATCTGCGACACTGAGCAAAGCTAAATACTGGCTGAAATCAACATCTTGCGTGTGCAGTAAAACCACGGGTTGGTACGTGAGCGTACTGAACTGAGAATTGATATGAGAAACAGTGGTCATTATGGCCGATGTGATATCACCCGAATCAGAGTCGAGATTTGATGTAGAACCCGAGGAATGAGAAGTAGATGAATGGGGCTGCGCATTTGGGATAGCCAGTTGGATGAGGACAACCTTTCCAACCCATTCGGGATGTTTAGTGAGGAAAACATCGAACGCCTGCATTTTCTGATATACACCCTGTGAAGGTCATTCCAGTTTAATTTTATGCTAAGCGAATGAGAAAAAGCACAAGCCTGGATATCATCCAATTTGTCCCTCCCAACCACTAACTTCATACCCTGGTATTTTTCTTTTAACATGGCAATCCAATCAAGAACTTCAGGCTCCTCCCTCCATTCATCTAGTCTCGCCACATCGATACCCATTGGGAATACCCCAACGTCAACCAGCCTTCCTTTTCCAAGAGCATCAAGTCGACCTGCAGTGGGATTCGAAAGCTGTTTCTGGCGAACATAAGCAGGAGAATCGTGACGAAGCTCATCGTCCGAACTACTGCTGTTATCTTTAGGAACGTCTCGTCCCAGATCGATTTTAGCTTTGCGTTCTAGATTGAGCATCGCGTCATCTCCCTTTACTTCGTCATCAACAATCACAATTCCACTTGGAAGCGTTTCGACGCCGAGAACCCGGCCACATGTTTGTCGGAAATGTCGAGCATAATTCGCTGTTTGGAAACCAACCTAATTCAAATGGTGTCAACTTGCAGTTTTCGAAAGATCAACCAGGAAATATTTACCAAATCGGCCCCCAATATACCTTTCAACAAGTGTTCCCGAACGGATAGACAACGGAAGATTTCTGAAGATGGAAAGGCAACGTGAAGGAAAAAACCTATGGTACAGAAACATCAACATTCACCGCTGGTGCTTGATAGAAATGGTGTTTCATTGAAGACACTAACCAATTGGCGCGGTGTTCGGTATCAGACCAGAACTCCTCAACATCAGCGGAACGAGCATGAGATGATAATCATTTACCCATACTGCAAACCAGAAACATTGACCGTTCTAGGTATAGCTGAGGTATCAAAGAAATAAGAGCACATACCGACATCGCCTTCCTTCCATACCTCTCCTATACGTTGGGCAAATGCCCAATTCACGCTGACGTATTGTTTATACGATGCAGATTCGTAAAATAATCGTGTTTTCGGTGCATCAGGAACAGCGTAATGAAGAGCTGGCCATAGGACCTAAAATCAAACTCATGTGAATAACTGAGGTGGAGTGCAGAAGCCATCTACATAATGATGTCTTTCTCACCTGATGACAGAATTCGTCGTAACATCCCTCAAAATCACTATCCTCCACCCAGACGGGCACCTCCACTCCTCCCTCCTGCCGAGGCAAAGCTTCTTCCACTCTTTCTCTAAGCTTCAAACTCCATTTGTCCGTCTTAGCACCAAGGCACCCGATCCACAACCGGCTAAACTCATTGCTCTGTCCGTATGCAGCAGAAACAGAGGTTGATGACACACTACGCGAGTGCCCAGGTACAAAATTACTGACAGGAAAGGTCGACTTTGTGGGTGGCGCAGAGGCTGCCTGAGGTGCGAAACCACGCATCATAGCAGCAGAAACAGAATCTATGGCGTTCTTCAAACCTCCGTTTACATGTGGGTTGGGGGCAATATAGAATTCCTCTTCTCCTTCATCAGATTCTTCATCGAAACGTGAGCTAGCAGATTCCAATGAATCCAGAGACGCCACAGAGCTCGCAGAAGCCAAAGGTATGTGCCTTGCGGAACGAGGAGAAGATCGTTTGGGTGAGACGATGTTTCGATTACGCTGACGAGATAAATTGCGCTTAAGGGCAGCTGCATGAGCTACCGTGGAAGAACGGGTGGCAGACGACGCGGATGACGGCTCAGAAGTCCTGTCCGGCGCAATCCTTTTTGATAATGGAGACGGGTTCTTGCTATTTTCAGGTAAGACTAGTGAAAATTTTTTGATAGGTCTTCCTTCTAGCGTTTTCACTGATAGGTCACCTCCTGGTGTCAGAAAAGGATGGACGACTTCATGAGTAGGCGAGCCGGGAGTAGCTACTCGTCCGAGTAATGCATGAGTTGACTGTCTACTGCCAGCTCCTGGACGCTCTCTCCCTGCGGTAGCGCGATCTCGGAGATCTTCAACAATACTTAGACGCTGACTACCTAAGGCAGCTGAGGGTGTCAAAGATCCCGAGGGAGTGAGAATAGTTGTGATAGCTTTTTCATTCTGGAGTTTCTGAGTTGCCTCGGGAGCAGAGATATCCTCCAATCTTGTACCGATCTCAACAGGTGTTCCAGCTCCATCGTCTTCGGAAGGGTAATCTGAGGATAGAATGTACTCTTCTACTGGATCTGGTCCAAGCGCAGCAGTGTGAGGCAAAAACAGTGAAGCAACGAGAATGCGGTGATTGCGAAATGAGGAAGACGAAGTCATATTGTATGATGGAGGTTCGAGTTCAAGCTGCGAGAAGCTTAAGTAGATCGTACAAAGATTATCGGAAGAAATTTCGTACCAACTTGCAGCTTTGTTGTGCTTTTAAGGGCCTCAAGACGCATCCAGTCTTCTCCGTAGATGAAGATTCAAGCTAGCAGATGGTTTGAGCGAATTTTTTGCGGCGTCATTGAAGCGTCATTTCGAAAAATTGGGTTGAGCCGTAGTGATGATAATCGAATCGGAAGACATAGGAACGAGCGGCCTCGGCCTCCGATGCCGGACGATAGTCCCAGATATAAGATAAGATAACGCGCATTATCTTCAACACCATGGCTAGGAACACCGAGAAACAGAAAACCTCAGAATCACTGTCAGAGGTGCAAGTGTCCAGATCCATGAGAGCATGCTACATCACAAAGCTACCACTTGAACTACTTGCTGAAATCCTTCTTTATACCAAATCTCCCAAGGATATTCTTGCTCTTACCAGGTGTAGCAAGTTTTTTTGTCGGACTCTCCTTCATCAGGCGAATCAATACATTTGGCGATATGCAAGGCAGAATTGCCTTCCAGAGGCGCTTCCAGAGCCTTGCTCACGCTTTACAGAATCTTCATTCGCGGCATTCGTTTTGGACGCTGGCCCATGTGAGGTTCGTGCGTTCCCGCTGGTCTCAAAACGTCAGAATGAATCAATATCTCACGATAGCTATACAGATATGTGGGACACTGGCTGGTTTCTACAGTTCTTTCGGTCTTCGAATACGATTATGTACCAGGGTTAGCGCTTTTCTCATTGTACAAAGGAAATATCATGAACTGATTGCATCGAGTTAGGCCACATGTAAAAGCGCCATCGAACAGTGAGTCGGCCTTCCTCTCAGACTAAACTTGTTTTCTCATGATACTAGGAATAAACTTCACGTCAGTAAAGATCACCCTTCGAAGGATACCTATCACATCTTTGAAAGCACGTTACCTGTCGTCGAAAGTTCAGCATCTTTCGGTATGTACTCCGGCACTATTTTAACATTTGCTACAGCGGGAGTGGCGGGAGGTCATGGGGAGTGTCAGTAATTTATCGTTCTTGGACGGTAGGCTTTAGGATGACAGTCCGAATTAGGGCCCGACATTTCGTTGATGTATCGGCAGTCGGATTGGGCTTGCGCTCTTCAAGATTACCTTGATGTGTCTCAAAGTCCTGCCAAACTCGAGCAATTCATCACTGTGAGTATTTCAGCCACATCCACCCGAAGTATTCACTGATCTGCTATCAGCTTTGCTCACGAAAGAGTGCCGAAACAAAGTTGTATATGCAAGTTAGTAAACGATCGATTGTCAATTATTTCCAAAGTCCAACTAGAAGCCCTCCTGAATAGATGTGCGTTGGTCTACAATCCTGGAAGAGGAAATACCTAGAAGCTCGAACGACCACGAAAAACGTGAATACATCATTGTCAGTCCCATGTCGTACCTGAACGTCGCTTTAGTGCATGGCTCTGACACGACCCTCTTAGCTCCAAAGATCTTGCTGTCAAAGAAGGGCTTGACTTTTGGGACATGATGAACACTCCAACGTACGAGTCCTTATTCAAGCAAAAGAATGCCTCCCTGGAAGTTATACAGCAATTTGGTAAGCTCAACTTATGGTTTTCCATATAAAATAGATTTATGGATTGTATATCAGACTACAAAATACGGGAGGTCGACATCACTGCGGAGCTCCTCAAAGTCGCAGAGCGCAGGTCTCGACGGGCGCATGAAGCTGGCTACTCTACCTGTCGTCAAGCTGTCGAAAAACATTATAATAGGCTCCGCGCTCTCAAACAAGAGTCACCCTTACCCTGCCTCCCCTCCTTCCGCGAACTACCGACAATCCACCAGATCCAACATTCTACCTCCCAATCTGGAAAAGAACTCGACATCGCCCTTCAATCCCAACCTATTCAAGCGCTTGTTCATTCAGAGTTGGAAAAATTTCATTCAGACGCGAAGAACGCACTGGCTGCAACTATGGGTTTCTCAGATTGGAAGTCTCCAAGTATTTTGAAGCTGCATCCCGCGGATAGGTTGACGGCTAGGTTTCGGTGTCGGACCTGTCAAAGGGTGGAGGCAAAGTATCAAGATTGCGGATCGTTAGACTACGAAGGAGCAATTATGCATCTATGTTCGGTGACTCTTGACAAGCCGGTTTCTTCAATGCCGTTCAAGGCTGCGAGGTTTGAAAAGGACACGAAGGTAAGCTGTAATCTCCTGTAATGTATTTTCTATGTTCGTGGTATCCTGAACTGGTCTTCAAGGCTATAGCAGCAATATCTGCCCTTCTGGAAGTATGTGGCATTCCGGATGACCAAAAAGACTCGCATAGACGGTTGTCTGCAATTGGCCCCAGAGTTGTATGTCTAAGTTGCGATGCACCAATCGTGATGGAACCTCTAGATGTGGTGGGGTGCATTCTCTTTATGCTCATCTTATTTACTCACACTGCTCAGATCGGCCACTCGCACCGCCACGAATCCATGTCACTTGCAATTTTACCCCAAGACGAAGCCAATAAGATTCTGGGCGCTCATCCACCCTCCCATGGACTAGCTGTAAAATTGACTAGTAAAGGCAAAATTGCACTCGAGATGCGAAAGATGAAGATTTATCTATGTCGCCACTGTGTCCAAGTAAAGCCGCAATTAACCCCGATACCAGCGACAGGAAGAGCATCAGAGCGTACTGACACCCCCAATGGCGCTAATGATTCCGCCTCCACCCAAACCGCGACTATGACACCCAACGCTGATTCTGCCAGTCAGAAAGTCCCGAAAGTACGCCAACCTACATTGTATATCTTTGACGGTTTGAGATGCCACCTTAAAGAACTGTGAGTGTATCTCAATTAAGTATTCGCAGGTGTTGGCTGACCTGACTGATCAATAGTCATAAAATCAATTCAGTTAGAGATGAAGATTTCATCTGTACGCAGGATCTCCCATGGCCGAAGAGGTAATTCGTACGGTAATTTTTTGGTTGTGGAGTCGCACTGGTCTCATGTGTTGGTACCAACAAAATATAAATAGCAGCTATCTCAACTAGGTCTACAGTTCGTCGTGAGCGTTCAAGGCAGTCGTAGATAATTGTAATGGCACGTCTTCAACATTACTAGTCGACGAAGCAGAGGCTTTCGGTAAATGATTGGTCTCCAGCACAGAAGATAACTGTGGTGTCGAGTCGACGATAGCCGATGAAAGGAAGGATGATAACGATGGAAGGATAGAAGCTTCAGTTTCGGAGCTTGGTGGCGAAGCAGATGACACAATGGATGTCCCGGTGGGGACAAGGGATATTCCAGATACAGTAGCAGTAGCCAAAGAACTGGAGGCTGCCAAAATAGCAGTTCCTGAGACCGATACACTTGCCTCAGAGGCCACAGAACTTCCTAGATTCGAAACGGAACCAGAAGGCAAAAATCGAGTCCACCAGAAGGCTAGCCGTACACTACGATCGAGGACTCGTTCTTTGAGCACAACGCTAACAGTGAGGAAAAAGCACAAGAGACCGAAAAAAATGAGAAGTCGGTCCATACGGTCAGATTTCTGCAGTGCCGTTATGAGTTGTTGTGATGCATCCATAGCATTGGTGAGTAGATCGTGTGTAGATGAGGTGCCACGGAGAGCAGACATAGACGAGTCTAGAAAAGTAGTTCAGTTTTATAAAAAGCCATAGGTGCAAAATAACACACCGAGCATTTGAGTTGTCAAAACGGATCGCTCCAGTTCACCTTGCATGAGATTCAGAGTGCGCTGCAATGCCTCAGTGACATTGTTATTGGCTTGCATCACTGCATCTTCGCTAGAAGATGTTCAGAAGAAATAAGAAATGCATTGTGTGAGATACGAACGTGGCTTTCTCATTCACATCTCTACCATCTCTTACGACCGTTGGAGCCAAAAGCTCCGCTCGATTTGAAGCGCTCGACGTATCAATTTTGCGCTTTGAGAGCAGCAATGCTGCACGATAGTCTTTCCGCGACCTGTTTCGAAGACTAAATTTAGAAACATCAATGAAATCTTGCCAAAATGTGCGTACTTGGCGAGAGCTTGCTTAAGTTCGTCTACTAGAATCTTCAGCTCTCTACGATTCTTCGGTCCTTTCTGGTCGTCTACCATGGCATCTAAATCCTTGTGAGATTTCAATACACGATTCAGAACAAAAATACGGTATACTATACCTCGATTTGACGAGCAAGCACATCCATGTCTTCACGCAGTTCCATGGATAGTTTTTGGTGAAGAGATAAAGGCCCAGGACATATCTTCAAACGAGGAATTTGCACATCGGATATGTCTATTTCTCTTCGGCGGATAGAGGAAATGAGCTGTGTTGCTTGAGGCGCGAAAGTCGATGGTAATGGAGGCATGATCTAAAACGCATCCGCGTGACGTTAGCGTAGCTAAGGCTCGGCCAGATTATTCCGGGTTACCTTCAGATACCCCAGGCCTCGAACAGGAGGGGGGTATGTAGCGGCCCGGTCCGCTACGGTTCCCATCCCGGCCGAACTAGGGTAACAAGGTCCTAGAAGCGGGGGATTGGGCTATGTACTGTGACAGATGACTGGTAAAATGGGACAGGATAGTCCAACGGTTCGCTGCGTGCAATTCCAGC